>CAIGRQ010131298.1:0-10555 GCA_903798375.1 Fraxinus sp. D2006-0159 | reverse complement strand
ACAAATCACCATTCACAAAACACAAATTTCAAAATTTGAGCATCAACAAACATAAAAAACACTCTAACATACATTGTATTAAGTTTAACAATCAAATTACAGTGTACACTCATAACACCAACAAACAACACAACTTCGTGGAGATTCAGTTTCATTCGCTTATCAAAGAATGAACAATTACAAGAAATGATTTAAAACATCTTAGAATGTGACTATAAATATCTGTTCATTGAGTCTTGAATCATCAAGCAACTCTATACAACATGTATGTTGGCAAAAGAGAAGCCCATGTAACCTTTGTATAATAAAATCCTGGATAGAACATAATTCCTCCCAGTACAGTAAAAAATAGCCCTACATATTTAACATCATATAACAAAGAAATAATCTTTAAAATCACCTCTGTATAATATCATAACTAATATCCATGTTTTTGTACCAAAATATAAGCCACTAGTTTAACTTTGCAGCCATAAATGAAATATAAAACCAATCAAATTATTGTACGATTATTCATGTATGTCAATGAGCAAATTTAAATGGGTCTGTAAATTTTGAGCTCAATTACAAGAATCCAATTCATCAAGGAGGGGAAAGAAAATTCCAAATGCAAACTTAAAAAAGCAAAATTGCCTACAATTTCATTAAACCAATATTTAGCTTCTTGAAAGTGAAGAAAGTCGATATAATTTACCTCAATGTGAAAGGAATGAAGCAACACAGATTTTTTTTTTTAACAAGAAACAAACGCTTATGATATGGGATTTCTTCTTTTCAACTCAATTATGATACGAGTATAAAATTATTTTGATTTGGGATTTCTTCTGTTTGATTTTTGTAAATGCTTAGTTTTGGAATAGTTTGATTTTCTAAGAGAAGAAATGGGCAGAACAGTGAGGAAGAGCACAATGAAGATGATTTAGTTGATAGGTTTTGAAGGGTAAACGAGGAAATAGCAATATTAATACTTTGTTCATATTTATTATAAATATAAAATCTGGTCGAAGGCTAAAAAATGTTTTCAACCGGGTCAAGGTCCTTTTGCCACTATTCTCACATTGAAAATGAGTATGTTTGCCAAAAAAGACTTTTGGAAAAATGACAAAACAAAATATGACAACTTGGAAGTATTTTCTAGCATTTCCAAATGAACTTACACTAACTTATTGGACATCTATCACAAAACACACTGCAATTCCTTGCAAAGTCCAATTGAGGATTCCTTAGTTCTACAATATTGCTAGAATCTGTAATCAGCTCAAGACGAGAAAATTAAAAAAACTACTTTCCTCGTAACAATTTGGACAATAAAAGATGATAAATGGAGATACCTAATGCTGATATTGGATCATCGATTTAAGAATTCATCACAACTATAGAGATACATACAGCCTTTGAGTCTTCATAGTAATTAATTACATCAGAATATCACAGGCGACATTCCGAATTCAAATACAGGTACCATTTCAACAATTCATCTATAGACTGACAACTTTACCAGCAACCACTGGCATTTTCAGGGTTGCACACACTTAATCGCTTCTCCATCCAATCAATGATATCCTGAGCAATTTCTTCACGCTCAGGCTCGAAGAGGAGGTCATGCAAGAAGCCCTCATAAAGTTTAATGTCCTTAAACTTGGACGCTGCCTCATCGTACAAATCCTGAGAAGCAAATGGATCAGTGACTCTATCTGCAGTTCCATGAAGGACAAAGAATGGAACTGTTATGGACTTGAAGTTGCGGGTCAAGTAAGAAGAGATGCGCAAGATCTCATGGCCTGTTCGGACCCTTATGGGTCCGGTATAGACCAATGGATCTGAGTACTTGGCTAAGAGTGCTGCAGGATCCCTGGAAACTGGGATGCCCCTTTTGTTAGCACCTTTGAACTGGAACCTAGGAACCACCAGTGAAAAGACTGGTGCCACGGCCTGCATAAAAGTATTACCATTTTTTTTTTTTATTGTGCCAAAATCAAGATTCCACATGTTATTATTAACTTTATAATCAGAAAGATAAGCTAACAAAAGCATATAACTGAAGTGGTGGTGCTTTTCCTTCTATGTAATAAGAAAAGAAGGGAATACAATTTCGAGGCAAAAGAAATAATCAAATAGACCGTCTCTAATCAGGGAAAATCCTTCAATAATCAAGACGAGAACGAAACGAAAGACTTACCCCAACAATAGGATGAGCAGGCTTGACACGCAAAGCTGGTGAGGTCAATATGATTCCCTCCAACATTTCTTCTATATGTGGATATGAAGCAGCCTATTTAATACGAGCAGAAATCCAGCATTCGAGAGTAAGACCCTAGATCATGGATGTTCATAGAACTTACCAAAAAAACGAAATGAAGAAAAACGAAGACGAATAAAGTATCTAGACTACTGCATAATTCTACAACAAGGCTCACCTTCAAAACCACTGCCCCTCCAGTTGAATGACCAAATAGGAAGCATGGTACCCCAGGGTTCTCCAATTTGATCTTTTCCAGGAAAGCTCCCTGTTAAAATAGCAACATACTTCTCATTATACCAGCTTTATTTATTTTGTATTATTATGAAACAGCAGATAATTCACTCCAGTAATTGACAGCCGAAGATTCTGTTGGTCTGAGGGAGGACCTTTACGTAGGGTGGAATAAAAGAAGTCACTGCCAAGATGAGTATGGAATGATACATAAAGTTGCACTTACAGTGTCTGCAACAACGTGATCCAATGAAGGTACATATCCATGCAATCCATCACTTCCCCCATGACCTATGAAAGAAATTAACTCTTTTAGGGAGAGATACAAACCATCATCCCATCTTACCAAAACAAATTATAATGCCACGGATACTCAGTTTTACCAATCTTAAAGGCCAAAATGATAAATTCTTTTCTCACAAGTCTCTGATGAAGCAGAGAATGGAAAAGGGGAAAAAGATAACTACCAATGACTCAAAGGCATTATTAAGAATTATATAATTGATGGAAATGCTATCAATTGGAGATCAATTTTCATTATGAGTAAATGTGAAATAGAATCAGAGCATCAACTTCATATCACTTTAGTCAATTAATCAAGCAGAAATTGGCGTGAATTAACAACGATACTTGTTGTAAAGAATATGGCACAATGTTGTTGGGCCTTACTAAAAGAGATGGGCTGCATATTTGGACTATTGGGCTGGACACTTTATTACTTGGAGGCCTCTATCACGTGTCTTGTCTTATAACTCTAGGGTTGGCTCATTTTGGGGAATAATTTCTTCTCTCACTTTCTCAGACTTCTCTCTCGATCTCTGTTCCTCAATGCGCCGTTTGGTTGTTTAAGCACTCTATATAGAAATCTCTTGTAATCTTTGATAGTATGGTGGCTGTACAATTCTTGAGTGATTTGTAGTGAGCCTATTGTGTATCCTTGTGTGGATTCCTTTGTGCGATTCAAGAGGGTTCGAAACTGTTGTGATGATTCTTGCGTGATTCATTTCTGAGTGCCGGTTGTAATGATGAACGGGCTTCGATCCTTGGTTTTATAGAGTGATTTATTCCGGTTGGCGGAAGCTCAAAAGGGGATTAGGATTCCGAACCTCTTGCCTTAGGGCGAAAATCTCGTGTTCTTTACAATTTTTCAGTTTCTTGCACATTTATTTTGTTGATTGTATGTTTTAATTGGCTAATTAGTGCTATTCAATCTCTACACTTGTTCATTTCATCATTAACAATTTTTTTATTCCGGGAAAAAAAAAAAAAAGACCCCAGGGCCACTTATGGTTAGACCATGAACAGAACTTTGAAAATGCCTTGCAACATATTCAGATAATGTTCTGATATTAAATAAAAATCAATTGAAGTTCATGGCCTCTAAGAAGCAGATTAAGAGAGTTCCAGACCCAGATATCTAAAAAGTCAAAAAAGATCTCATAAACAATTACCTGTCCAGTCCATTCCATAGACCCCAAAGTCGAAGGAGACTAATTGTTTAGCAAAATGAGCATATCGTCCACTGGAAATAGAACACAAGAACGGTGTATGTTACACAAGAAGAATAATATGAAAAGAGAACAAGTAAAATAGAGTCCTAACAGATTAGGCCAGACCTGTGTTCGTTAAGTCCATGTATGATGATCAGAATACCCCTGAAAATGAAAAATGGCCTTTAAGAGAAAAGTCCAGAAAGCAAACAACTAAAGGCAGCAAATAACATGGTAACTGTACATTTTCTAGAGGAAAGGGATGGAAACCACAAAAAATTAGACATCAACAGCAGAAGCCCTCATTCCTTTCTTGTAGAGTAAATCCTGGCTTTCCAGTATTTATTAGAAGAATAAGAATTCGACGCAGTGGAATACAAACAAACGCTCCTAGAATTCACGTATTTTCTTTACAAAGCCGAAGTTGTAGCGCTATTCCTTTCAACTACAGCAAGGACATCACCCTTCAGTCACATATACCTATCTTCCCAAGCCAGGATTTTGCTAATATTCTTGCCCAAACAAAATTCACAAAAATTTAACATTGGAGTATGGTTAGCCATCGTCCCCCTTTCACAGAAAGAACTGAGTTCTTTTTTGCACCTTTAGGGAAAAAAGTTTAACGAAACAGTCAACATGGAAGTCCCGGTATTTCCAATGTCAACAAAATTAATCAAGCAAAATCCCAATTCACTAATAATTATCCAATTCGTGTATATGCATGTATACAAATAAAGAAAATTCAAAAAAGACTGCTTCTAATTCGAATACAATACTGAGCAATTAAACTACGGAGTAAGTAGTAACAACAATAATTGATACACTATTAAAAAAAAAAAAAAACTTTTAACAATCAAATGGCGAATCTCGATAATCAAAATTCTTAATAAGAAAAACATACTTTAAGTCACCCGAAGCCGGGAACCACGACCTGCAGAACAGAGCATTGCGCCGAGTACCAAAAAACAGCGAGGTACTCCAGTGGCACCGGCTGTTACAGTTACCGGTATCCTCCACCGCCATCTCTATAGCCTCGGCAAGGGCCCTGCGCCTCAACGTATCCTCCTCATCTCTCCTTTGTCCAAACTTCCTCCGCTTCACCGACGCCGCCGCCACCACTGTGGGGGACGAAGGCGGCGATGTGGCGAGGCGGTGGCGTCGAGGGAGGAGGAGGAGGATCCAGACAAAGAACGAGTAAATTAATAGGAATGACTTTCTTAATGCATCGTATGATAGAAATGACTGCCGGAGGTTTCTGAATAGCGGAATTATCCGACCGCTCGCACCCGACGTCAGCTCCTCCACCTGCACCGCCGTCTCCATTTTAGAGAGAGCAAATGAGTATGCCTGTTTTTTTCGTGTCTGTGAATATACGTACAGAGAGCGAGAGAGAGAGAGAGAGAGAGAGGGAGAGAGAGAGAGAGAATATATGGAGAGGGGGAGAGAGAGAGAGAGAATATTTGACGCGTTAATTGGGGATTTATAGATGAAAATGGAGGGGACGAATCACTCCTTTGCTTTTATATACAGTTATCTACGGTGGGAATAAGGGCCTGGCTGGCATGTATTTCGAAGAGTCAAAAGGAACTTTGGATTCATTTGGCCAATGAAATTGCTTCTTCTAGCTATTATTAGAGTTTTTAGATAAAGTTAGTTCAACGTAATTCTTTCTAAAAGCACTTTCGAATTCGGAAACTCTTTTAAAATTAGTTTCAAACAAAAATTAAGGTAGTTTCCTAGAAAAATTGTTCTACGGAAAGCAAAAGTAAAAGTAAAACCAAATAGACCCTAAAATTTTGCCCATGTTTGGTACAGATTAAAATTTTCATTTTCATAATTCGACTCATTTTTAACTACACATTCTTCAATAAAATAATATTTTAAATCACATCAATAACTTTTTTTTTTCAACCACATATTTTTCATTAATCTACTATTCTAAAATACATTTTTCCAAAATAATGCGACTAGAACGTACCTTAAATTTGTTTACGCGGGGTTGACAAAAGAAGAAAATTTCACTTGATGTCACATTTAAGGGGTGGAGCCCTATATGGTCCCGTACAGGCAAGTCCACTAAACTTTGGCCCAGGGCCAGACCATTTGTTTCTTATTTAATTTTTAGAGCCTCATATTTGGAATGCAATAGTGGGGTGGACCATATTTGGGTCCCGTTCGGTAGAGATTAAAATTGAAAAATTAGTCGTTATTGTTAACTTTTATTAGACGAATGAGACTCAATAACGACTATATTTTCAATTTTAATTAGATTTTAATCTATACCGAATGAGGTCTTGGAAATTTTTCGAATTTTTCTGGTAATTCAAAAGAAACTGGATGATTTTCTGTGATGATTTCATGAATCTGAAGGGTATTTTTAGGGCCTATTTGATTTTCATTATTGTAGAATGTGAATGAAAAATATAATCGTAATTGGACCCCACACATGAGATAGAAATTCAAAATTGGACCCCACACACGATCATATTTTTCATTTTTATGGATGAAAAATGAAAAACAAACGGCGGCTTAAGATGTATGGGATTTTGATTCTTTTGATGTTGAATGATTAATTGTGGAATAAATAAAGAAATTTTTTTGGTTTTATCGATTTTGGAAAATTAATTTTGGATCATGCGATTGGCGAAAAGTTTAAGAGCTAGGGAGAAAAATTGGCAGTGAATCTTTTGGAGAGCTTTATTTGGATAATTTGATTCAATTTTGTGTGTCTGAATGTGAACTTTACTATTACGTATTCATAGGCAACTTCCTCTTCTTTCTGACTATTGGAAAATAGACTATTTAATCATTCTCAGCCACTCATTTGTGCCTGAATTAGTAGGAAGTCACTTGCCATTATTGTTGAATTACTATGCTAAAGATTAGTGTAATCGACACTTGCAATATGATTTGATCAAAATTTTATCTTCTCAATTTCGATGGGATGCATCTACGAATTAGCAGAGTTTCTACGTAACAATAAGATATTCAAATATTTTTGTAAGACAAAAAGATAATACATCATAACATAGAAATTCGTTATTCTTTTTTGAACGAGATACATTTTCTAAGATTGATAATGAAGTTAATGGACAATGATATTAAAATATAAAAACTCGCGATGAACAACTGTAACTTATGAACTCTGTCATTTTTAGTATTTTTGTAATATTGTTTTATGTTTTTATCATCTTTAAACCATGACCAAAAACTCAAAATTCGGCATCGATTAAATTATGGCAGCACTGAACGAATTTCCTGGCTCTACCCCTGATCACATATGATGTAGTGAAATATATTTTGGTCAGAATTTCTTTAACCAAATAAAAAAAAAAAATCCCCAATCTCTTCTTGATACGTCATCTTTATATAAAAGATTATACAACTCCTTATATATAAGTATTATTATTCTTATATATTTTATGTTGATTTAACTTTTTTTTTATTTAATCATTCATCGTTTATTTATATTTTGGTAATTTGACTATTTTGTTCATAACATTTAAAACGGGTAGAATTCTTAACCTAATCCTCCTAATTTGTAACTCAACATATATACTTGGCAACACAATTCTTAATGTGCTAAAAAGAATAAAATACCACGTGTTTTTGTTGGCAAATGCAATTTATATAAGTTAATGTTTTCAAAATAATACCTAAAACATAAAAGGAAAAATGTCAAGGGTCATGGGGTTGGATTGAAGTTGAATCGATAATAAAAATTAAATATATAAAAAAAAACTAAAAAAAATATATATTAATGAGCAGAGTCAATTGACCATTTAAAACAATCGATTTAGGAGTGAATCGAGTGATTTATTGCTTATTTTAGTAGTTTTAAATTTTTTAATTTCACTATAACCAGATTGATTCCTGGGCTTATTAATTCAATAGAATGAGTTGATTCGATCTAATTTGGACAGTATTAAAATTATTGGACAAATTCTGGTAACGGTTAGAGACACTATAATCGACTAAAATAATATTGTAGGTTTTAATGATCAAATTGAAACAAAAATATAAATTAAAGTATCAAATGAAAATAAGTTGAAGTTAGGCGACCAACCTAAAATAATGGACTTGTGTAAGTTTATTGACCTACAACTACATTTTTTAGTCGTAGCATCTTCGTTTTACCATTTAGAACATATTTTGGAATTGTTTATAAACGGTTAAAATTATAAATAAATAAATAAATATTACTACTTCGAAATGAATGAATAAGAATCATAGTTCAAATTGGAGAAAATCACAGTGAATATAACTGGAGAGGTTGGGACTGCTTGAGAATGGAACGAGAGAGGATATACCATTTAACATACGTTGCAATTATCTGTTCTACACGTCTCGGGCTCGGCTATTGCGGGATGTATAGCCACGTGGATGATTTTAATTCGTTGGAAAACAATTAGAACAGATGTTGTGGCTGGTATTTAGTGCTGTTTGAGCGCTCGGATGTAGAAGATCGCCGCTTAGGTTTCTTTTTTCTTTTTCTTTTTTTTTTTAATTTAAAAAACTGTTGTTTATTTGTTTTTCCTTTTTAAGTTGTTACTGGGAAATTGCATAATTGTTATTCGATCATATAGCAGTTTATTTCATGAATTAAGCTAAATATACAATGTTGGTTGACAAACATTAATGAAAAAATGTTGAAAGCGGCAAAATCCTGATCAATGATTTAAAAAACAAATTTTGACAATTTTAAAGATGGATAAATGTGATGATACCAACAAAGGTTGTCATCTATGACTGTGCAAATGAGATTGTACAAGTAGCATGATAATTATTTCATTTCGTGGGGTTGTAAAAATGTATAAATATATAAGAGCATATTCAAAATGTCTCATTTAAAAATAAGATTCTCTCCAGTTTTAAAAAATCAATCCTTAAAATTAACACTTTAAAATTAAGAGACTTTTCAAATTAACACTTTAAAATACAGAATGAATTTGACTTCTCAAGTTTGAAGAGTCAAATTCGCTCTTTCTAGTTAAATGTATTCAAAATATTTCAATTTTCAATGAAGAAAAATAATATAATAATTTGGAGGAAAGCTAATGAAGATAAAAGATAAGAAAATATAATAAATATATTTTAAGTGTCTTGAAATTAAGTGTTAAAGATAAAAAGTCTGTTGGAGTACTTAAAATTTTTTTACTTGTTAAATTTATAGACACTTTTTAAATTGCTAAATATGCTCTTTAAAAATAGAGAATGGAATATAATCTATCATTAATAAAAGAATATGGTTCTTTGGAAAAACGATAAAAGGAAAGGGAAAGAATATAGTTAATGTTGAGGTATAATGGTTAAACATTTAGGACAAGATTCTTGGAGAAATCTAACATACTATGCTTAGTCCCCCGTTTGGTAAGGATTAAATATGGATTTTATTTTAAGTTAAAGTTAAAAAATAATTTTAATCACATATTTTATAAAATTCACAACTTTTTAACCACACATTTTATTAATTTTATTCAAAATTTAATAAAAAATTAATTTTAATCTATATCAAATAAGGGCTTAATTTGAATTAAGGGTGCATGTGGATGAGGTTTCTTGTGATCCTCACATATTCCCTATGAATCATCGAAACTCTTGTAACTATGCTATGTTTGAACGGATTAATTGATAAATTAAGATGCTCCACTATATGTACTACTTACAATTAGAGCTACAAATGTATTGAATGTGGATCAGATCGATCCATATCCGATCCAATCCGAATAATCATTTGATCCGATTTGATTGGATAATCCAACGAATATTTGATTGTTAAATCCATATTCGATTTACTATGTTATCGGATACCCGATCTGATAATTCAATTTGAAATTAAAGAAATTAAGAAAATAAAATTAATGTTGAAATTAAATTTTTTCCCCAATTTTTTCAATTCTTAAATGGATTTAATAATTATAAAAGAAAATACAGATTTCTATAAATGAAATTTCGATATGAGCTCCGGCTTATACAATACAAGTCTTCCAAGTTCAGTATAATTGTTTTTGTCTTATAAATTTTGCTCTTGTCAAGTCTTTGACAAAATTTTCGATGTATTAAAATCCACTTGTATTTTAAGGTCAAATCGATATTAATCTAATAACTAATTATACCATTACCTTGTAATTTTGTCACCACAACTCTTCCACGTCTCAAACTCTTTCGTCACAAGATGATCTAGTGAATAACAATTAACAGCTCAACTACACAATCAATACATAATTTGACTTTTAGTCATGATTTGGAGAGGTGAAACAGCAATATTTAATGCTTAGAATGACTTGATAGTTTAATTTCAATTTAAAATTTAAACAAAGAATTAAATGGCCTTTATAGAACATATTTATTGTGTCAGAAAGAATATCTTCTATATATATAAAGTGCCTATGAAACGAAAAATCTTGTTTTAACGGAATTTTTTTTTGTTTTAACCAAAAATCTAACGGAAATTATTATTTCCGTTAGATAGCAATTAAACCATCATTTGTGGCCATTTATGTTTTGTCTGCTTGAATTCCTTTATAAATTTAAACTTTTAAACTTTCAATAGTCCATTCATTGATAGCCCAGAAATCCAATAATTCTAATT
>CAIGRQ010131245.1:0-15820 GCA_903798375.1 Fraxinus sp. D2006-0159 | reverse complement strand
TGTTTCTTTTTTTTTTTTTTTTTGTTAAATTTTTTTTTTATGATATATTAAAAATCTATTTTTTTTATATAAAAATATATTTAATCCTTAAAATAATTAAAATAATATTAAAAGTACGAAACGCATTATGACGCCTATTCTCCGCATTGACACTCTTAAACTTGTGATTCTTGATTCTCGGCCTCGACGCATCGCAACGCATTACGCATTTTAGAACACTGACTATAGGACTATTTTTTTGGGACGGAGGGAGTAGCAAGTTGGCCCTCCGGGATGGTGGTTGTGGTGGTGGGCAACCTAGATCATACCTTCTGTCTATAGGGAAAGTACGTTTGAGAGGCATGCTAAGAAAACACAGTTAGTTTTCGACTTTNCTTAAACTTGTGATTCTTGATTCTCGACCTCGACGCATCGCAACGCATTACGCATTTTAGAACACTGACTATAGGACTATCTTTTTGGGACGGAGGGAGTAGCAAGTTGGCCCTCCGGGATGGTGGTTGTGGTGGTGGGCAACCTAGATCATACCTTCTGTCTATAGGGAAAGTACGTTTGAGAGGCATGCTAAGAAAACACAGTTAGTTTTCGACTTTATGCTTTGCAGAAAAGGTCCCCTGTGCATATTAGTACTGCTTATAGTTGAGCTCTCAACTTTTGAAGGATGAAAAAAAAATGAGAAGCGTTGGTCCAGCTGACTGCTGAAAGAACGGGGATTCACGATGCATCTATAATTATCTTAAATTATATTAAAAATAGGGATTAAACAAAGTAAAAAGAGGGTGTCAAGATTTAGGTTTGAACCTTTTATGTGGAGATGTTTTGTATTTTTTTATGTTATCCTATTTTTCCCTGTTTACCTTCTTATTTTCATTCTTAGTACATTTTTACTTATTAGTGTATTTCATGAGTGATATAGGTGCTAGCAAAACTTGAGAAATTTAAGTCTGTATTTTCTTCCAAATCCAATGGCTCTGATGGTGAATCTGCGTGTAAGAAGGACGAAAACTTGTCTGATTGGATGGGAGTCAGACTAAAGTTTATTCCTGAGGTTGGCAAGGTACTCTGCAGTTTTCTAATGCATCGTAGCGAACTATACATTTTGACAGCAGTTGTAGTTGTAATGGAATGATATTTCATCTAAGTTTTGCTTGTGATAAAGAAAAAAGGGGAAGGATAATTGAGGGAAAACATGCATATGAAGGACAAGCTTCAAAACGGAAGAACAAGAATTCTGTTTCCATAATTATCCAGTACTCAAGGGTTCATCAACATCCTTAACATTCTAACTGTGTTTTCCCAAGAAATATCTCCCATTTTCTACAATTTTTTTTCCTCTGAAACCAATGGAATATATTTGGTCATTCTTAATCTTTTTAATCGCAGAAATCAAGCATTTAAAGTAGATATTATTGTTCCAGCAAGTGACTTGTGAAGGTATTGATTATGTTAATAAAGATCTGCTGTTTTGTTTTCAATTTGAGATGCTGAACTATATGCATATGACCAAAACTTGTTATGTTATAATTATCATAAGCTAGTCTTGTGATGCAATATTATTAATCATGTATTTGCCCGTGTCTCATACATGATGGGTAAAGGGAAATAAAGAAACTTGATCAGATAATGGTACTAGTTTTAAGTTTTAACTTCAGAATGTAAAAGTCTTGGAATATACTAAATTTTAAATTTTCGTTTTTCCCAAAAAAAATGACTGCTTTGATGTCAATATGATACAGGAGATAAAAGGCCCCGACAGGGATCCATTAGTGGACCTATTCAGTAATTCTGCCCTCTTCTGCATTCTTTTACAGGATAACGTGTCTCGAAGTGATGACTTGAACGACTGTGGTTTGGAGAAGGGAAAGGAGAAATTCAACAAAATGCTGGCCAGGCAAAAACGCGAGAACGAGAATGGGCTGGCAAATCTCTCACTTGATCTTGAGTTCAGCTTTATGCTCAGCTTTCAGATCAAAATTGCTAATGACAGCAACTGCTACGGTAGAACGATGCTTAACAAGGTGAAAGTTCTCTTCTGCGTGAATTGTATTGAGCAGTGAGCACGACTAAATAGTTAGGATATGTTTGGTTTAGCGGTAATGAACGGATAAGAATGACATTACAGTAGACAAGATTTTAGCTTCTTTTCGTCATTGATCTTGTCAACCAAACGTGCCATAAATGTGTGGGTGCTGCTTCTATGCTTTTCTTCTTTTATGTTTAAACTTTTATTTGACCCGTAAATGTACCAGGCAAAAGCTAATGTCATCCTTGTATCTTCATTTATGTGCATAACTCATGTCACTTCTCTTCATTTCTGCCTCAGATAGTTACCAAATCAATTTCGCTGCTTGCTTTTGCTCTCCTCTTGTCAGTTATGTCGGCCCCGCTTGCCACAGATCAGTGTCCCGTGGCCGTTTGATCTATCTTAACTTCATCAATGCATGAATCTGAAGTATATGTCTGCATCATCTGATCATTCAGGTAATAAATATCATGTGTTGGAGGGTGGTCTCTTACATGTAGTAGAAACGCATTCAATTTTGGTTCTCTTCCATCTAATCCTTTACCAGTTAAAATAATTTAATTTTTTTTTTTTATAATGGAGAGAAATCCCGGTGCCATCCTTGTATAGTAATAGAACATGGTTAAAATCAGATTCGATTGCTGCTATGGACTTTAGTAAACTAAACTGCATGAATAAGACTTAAAACTGATTGCAATCTCATCCTCATATTGACCCATGTAATTCCTTTTTTATCTCACACAAATATTCTTGTTTATTTTTGGAAGTTTCATTATGAATTATTTAAATTTAATTTTCTCCACTAGGCATTTGTCTATAATAATCCAAAATGACTCTTAGATAAAATTTTAATTTTGAAAATCATGCATGCAACACAAGCTAAGTATATGTAATGGGAAACCTGAACCAGTGAACTTCTGACATTTTAACGCACATGAGGCATGACCCACTTGGAGTTGATCTTAGAAATTGACAGGAAAAAATAAAAATTCTTGATAAATGGGAAAACATAGCATGATCACATGGTAGTGAAAAACATTTAGCAGAAATTCACATGGACCCTTTTGACTATTTGCCGTCTTGAGTTTTCCCATATTAGAAAATTTGATTTTATATAGCTGTTCCCAAGGGCATATTGTCCGCCCTTTTCTAGAATTTATGGACCTTTTGGATTAATCTTGTCCAATTTTCTTGCATGGTCGATTTTTCCAAGAAAACAAATCAGAGTTTGTATCGAATTGAGTATATAATCGTGTTAGAATTTTGGATCGGTATGCCCCTTGCAGATAACACGTTGGCCTTGCTATTTTCCTTTACTTTTCGCCGAACATTATTGGGCAGTAATACCAAGGAAAAAAATTAAGGGTGTGTGTATTCTGGAATGGTAGATTGATGGAGAATGTGTGGTTGAAAGAGAAGAAAAAGTTGTGTGGTTAAAAATGAAAAATTTAATGTGTATCAAACATGGGCGAAAAGTCGAATCTTGTTTATTGTGCTATTTAATGTTGTCTTTTATTTCCTTGTCCGTTAAAACAGTATTCAAGTTTCTATAGACGGTACGACACTACTCAAATCAAGTTAACAAAAGAATACGCTCTTATTCGAGTCCCATTATATAAAAATTTATTTTTAATCTCTCTCTCTCTCTCTCTCTCTCTCTTAATAAAATAATTTTGCACATAAGTTTAAAATTTTTCTCTATTTTTTTAACCACGTATTCTTCAAAAATCACTATTGTTAGCATTTGGTTTGCTTTTTTAATAACGAGATAAGATTTATATCGTTTTTTCTTCAAACTCATTTTTAATCACACATTTTATAGGATTCACAACTTTTAATAATGCAATTTTATCTACTTTTATCAAATTTATTAAAAATCTGATTTTTATCAAAATTAAATATGGACTTAATCTTGTTCAATACTTCTATCGTGGTATCAAAATTGGTGAGTTCGTACAAATTTTCATTTTTATTTTTTATTTTTTGAGAAATGAATACGGACTTGAAATAAAAAGTTAAGAAAAAGCTGAATATTGTTCAAGCCTATCAGAATTTTTACCTCTAGAGTCCTTTTTTTTATTTTTTATTATTTCATAAATCAAGTCAATCTTCATATATTTTCAGGCTGGATGGTTCAATCCAACACAGCTAGCTTATTACGTCCCTATTTAAACCCTATTTCTTAAGAATGAATTTTGTAAAAGGTATTTTTTTTTCGAAAATGTAAGATTAAAATGACAGAAATATTTTGGGTTTAAATATAAGGTTATTTAATTAAAAAATACGTGATCGAAAATAAGTTTGAAAAAAAATGAGTTTTAAAATGGAACTCAATAGAGATTATAACTAGTCAATTCATGAATCAGATCGATTTTAGTATCGTCACGAAGGTAGGAAACGACTTGTTTGTTTTAACACTAATAATGCCGACCACATCCAGGATTGAATTTGGCAGAGATTTCAATTTTTATTTTTGAACTTTTGTTGACTTTGTAGTACATTGCTTTATCTGTGTCTATTCCATTTTTCATGCATCACACAATGTGCCACCATGAATAATGGTCCTATAGTATACACTTAATATTTTCTTGAATGAAGAAACAAAAAAGTAATTACAGCATATCGAATAAAGTATACACTTCTAACTTTTTTCGTAACTTAACTTTGATTTTAAAACGGAAACTATTCAATATAAAAAATTTCTCTATATTAATTAGGATATATTAGGATATTTTACAGGTTAACATTTGGGGCGAATTTTCATTCATTCTTATCAAAAAATATAGTCGTTATTGAGCCTCACATAAGAGATAGAAATTCAAAATTGATAGCTTGATGTGATGGATAACGGTCATATTTTTCACTTTTATGGATGAAAAATGAGAAACAAACGGGGCTAATATTAGAGTTCTTAACTGTTTGGTCTAACTATATTTTTTGAATTTGAAATATGTCTTTTGACTTTTTTGGCCAAAATCTAGAAGCCTATTGATCAAAAATCTATTCTTTCTATGATCCAATCCTAATGGAGGAATGACACATTTTTTAGTTGCTATTTTCTTGTTCCAATTCTATAGTCACATAGACAATAAATTTAAACAACAATAAATAAATATGCGACCCTTGAGCAATAAGATCATGTAGTCTATTCAAAGAGCTCTCTCTCACAAAGTATATTTGTCATTCGTGTGAAAGAAAGAAAATATAGAAATATTGATTAACAGTAAAATTCGAAAAAAAAATAAAAATTATAGGAAAGAGGGACTGACAGTTCTTTAGGTGCAAAATCAAAGTCATCATAACACATCATACCATAGAAAAAAATATCAAAAATACTAAATGTACACACATTGATGTACATTTTCACATCCCTCTGGGAGCCCGAGATTTTTAAAATTGCGGGCCCCAATCCCTATGTGAGAGGGATGTGAAAATGAATATGAACTAAGCGTGCAAGTATAGCATTACTCAAAAAATATGGATTCCAGGTCGCAGATAATTGGAGTAGGAACTTGAACTCAGAATAGCAAATTGATTATAAATAATAGAGTTTTCGGTTGGCATCAAGAAATTAATTAACATTTAGTTTTAATTGTGCTAAGATTTAATCAGCATTTTCATTACGAACATACTTTTTTTTTCTTAAAATGATCGAGGAAGTATACATTATAACAACCGCACTTGGATTATCAATGAAACCCGATATGAGTGTGCAAAATTGATTCAAAAATTGAAAAATGAAATAAATCAAAGTTTGGATCAATTTTGAAGTTGGACTTTAGTTGAAGCTGCAACTTATTCAGCTCCTATATTAAATTAATTAAAATTTAGTTTATTGTACTGTCTAATCTATCAATATAATATGTGATTTTTTGTTATATCGTTTAATTCACTCGCCTATCAAGCGACTGGTCGATCCTTATTTTTTGTCCAGAGTATATTTTGAAATAGTATTATGTTGAAAAATGTGTACTTCAAAAACGAGGAAAGATTTTGAATTTGCGTGAAAGATTATTTTATTAAAAAATATGTGGTTGAAAATAAGAGAAAAATTTGTATTTTAAAAATAATGAGTATCGAATAATGGCCCAATATGTCATTTTACGAGAACAAAATGCAGCATTGATTTCAATTTTGATTTTGCTTTATTGACTTTGCCATCCTTTCTTCACGGTGAAGATTCAAAGATCCTTCTCTCTCTTCCTTCTCTCAAGCTAGAAGAAAACATAGTAATATGACTATGTTTAGAGTGTGTTTGGTAGATACTAAAATCAGAGTAAAATTAAAAAATTAATTGTTATTGTTGATTTTTATAAAATGAGTGAGACCTAATAATGACTATATTTTCAATTTTAATTGAATTTTGAGCTCTTCCAAACATTTAATATACTTTTATATAACTCTAATTATATTTAATGTAGGGGTGTAGTAGAAAAAATGCAAGGAAATTTTATATTTTTAACTATATTTATTACATTTTCTTAATTTGTGTGAAAATAAAAATAAATATATCTTTAATATTAGATGAAAAGAGCATATTTAGAAATTTGGGCGGTACAATGTAATAATTTTATCCTTTTAAATTCTTTTTAATTTTGTTCAATACTCTTTTTATAAACACGTGTCATATGTATATGTTTGGTACAAAAATATTAGACATCATTAAATAATACCGAATAAAAAAAGAGAGTTAGAAACGTTTTTCAATTTGATTACTTCCCAAATATGAAAGGAATAAAAAAAAAGTTGCTTGAATTTGGAACTTTGCTAAATTCCGTGGAAATGAATGTGGAGATGGGTCAGTCGAGCAGATTCAAATTGGCAATTTGGCACGGTTCTTTGGTTCTTGTGGACATGAGGCAGACTTTTTTTTTTTTTTTAAAATAAGCAAAATAACGAGTCGATCGTACCTCAAGACAAATTAGCTCATGGAAAAATCGAGTTCGACTCAACCCAGTCGAGTCGGGACAGGTCACAAGTGGCTCGACCCATTTGTCATCCTTACCATTTTCAAATTGCAATCCAATTTAACTCATTCTTCTTCATAATACAAGTACACTATTTCAATATACTTCGCTTTACTTAATTCAGTTTTTGTTTAGTTTTACACTGTATCATAATTTTTTGATTAATTCTTGATAGTAGTGTATATAAACAAATAAGTAAAAAAAATTAATATTTATTATTATATTATTACCGAACAATGTCCCAAAGGAGATTCATCGAACGCGTCACCGTCTTCAACTACCTCTCTCTTTCTCTCTCTCTCTCCTTACACCACGTTCACACCTTTCGCACATGTTTTCTCTCTCTGTATCTAACTCTATCTATATGTGTATAAATACTTTGGCATAACTTTTCAAACTCTCATTCTGTAGCTTGGCAATTTTTCTTAATGTGTTCACACTTCCATTCACACATTCCGTCAAACAAATTAAGTGTATGAAGCTTGTATTGTACCCAGAAAAATCCAATTACTCCACTTTTTGTATTGTTGCAACTTGTTCTTTACATTTTCCTAAATTTTTGAAGAAACCCATATCGAAATGAATGAAAACAAGCTGAAAAGGCGAAGGAAAAGGGAGAATGCAAGCGTTATTGATGAAGAAACTGGTGAAAATCAGGGTGGGGTGAAGACGAAGGAATTGAAGGAGATATTAACTTCATTGATTTTGCTTGAGGATCAAGGAAAGAACGAGCAAGAAGAGTTCGCTAAGGCGAATAGGGAAGAGAGGATTCAATTCGAGGAAAATCAGAAGAAAAAAAAACGCACAATGATGGATTATTACTCGGAATTTCAAGAGAGTCATAAAGATTTGGATCAAATTGATGGGGTTAGAAGAAGAAAATCTCGCGCTAATGCTCTCACTGTTGCAATTGGTGCAATAACAATGGAGAATTCAGTTTCAATTTCTGATGAAACTAGTAAAGATAATAGGGGTAATACAGCAGCCAGGGCCGGGACTGGTCCCGGCCGGCGGCTGTGGGTTAAGACTAGATCGACAGATTGGTGGGATCAATGCAACAGTCCTGAATTCCCTGAAGAGGAATTCAAAAGGGCATTTAGAATGGGGAAAAATACATTTGAAATGATATGTAATGAATTGACTTCTGTTGTGGCAAAGGAGAATACTATGTTGAGGGATGCAGTTCCTGTTAAGCAAAGAGTGGCTGTATGTATATGGAGATTGGCCACAGGGGAGCCTCTTAGGCTCGTTTCGAAGCGGTTTGGATTGGGAATTTCGACTTGCCATAAGCTCGTGCTCGAAGTTTGTTCTGCCATAAGGAAGGTTTTGATGCCCAAGTATTTGCAATGGCCAGATGAGGAGAATGTGAGGAGGATTAAGGATGAATTTGAGGCGATTTCCGCGATACCTAATGTGGTGGGATCAATGTATACGACTCATATACCGATCATTGCTCCTAAGATTAGCGTGGCTGCATACTTTAACAAGAGGCATACTGAGAGAAATCAGAAGACTTCGTATTCGATTACTGTTCAAGGTGTTGTTGATCAGAGGGGAGTGTTTACAGATATCTGCATTGGTTGGCCGGGATCAATGCCTGATGATCAGGTTTTGGAGAAATCCGCGCTTAACCAGAGGGCGAATGCAGGCCTCTTGAAGGGTGTTTGGATTGTTGGGAGCTCTGGATACCCTCTAATGGATTGGGTATTGGTGCCTTATACGCAGCAGCATTTGACGTGGACGCAGCATGCTTTCAACGAGAAGATCGGGGAGATTCAGAGGATTGCTAAGGATGCGTTCGCGAGAGTGAAAGGGAGATGGGGCTGCTTGCAGAAAAGGACTGAAGTGAAACTTCAAGACTTGCCCGTGGTTCTTGGAGCTTGTTGTGTTCTGCATAATATATGCGAATTGAGGAACGAAGAAATGGAGCCGGATCTAAACTTTGAGCTTGTGGACGATGAAATGGCCCCCGAGATTGGTTTGAGATCTGCTAACGCAATGAAAGCTAGGGATACGATTGCCCATAATCTTTTGCATCATAACCATGCGGGAACATCGTTTCTATCATAGTAAAATTGCATGTCTTTCTGCAAATGCAGTGTTGAAAAAAATTGCACGTAGACGATCATAAACTTTATGGGTAATAATGTTTAATTGTTGTTTTTGTTGAATGAATATTATATTTGGACATGCGTTGTGGCTTTGTACAATTCTCACAATTTCTTAAAGTGTTTTTGAGAAAATTAATTATTGTTGTCTTGTAGGAATCGGATGAAGGACTCATACCATAGAAATCAGACACGTATTGCGTTATAGGTTTAACTTATAACCTGTAGGTGAACTTTATCAATTAAAAGAAAAAGACGACGTCTTGTATTAATCCTTATTTGTCATTCACTTTCTCAAACATTGTTTGCTACATTAAACAATCTTCACCCGAAATGCATACTAGGCAAGTCTAGCCATTTTACAAACACGACAATAATGTACTACTTTTTTGTTCAATTATCAAGGAAAATGGCAAGAATCATCCCTTATTTCGAAAGTTAATGACATTAACACCACGTATGATTGATGTTTATGGGGACCATTGAGTAACGAGATATTTGTTAATTAGATTCCATATCATTTGTTAAATAATTATTATACATCTTAATGATTTTTTACTTCTTTCCAACAATGTACTTGGTGGATTGAAAGGAGAATCGAGCAAGATATAAAAACAAAGCTAGTTCTAATTAATTATGTGAGCTGGGCCAAAAGACGGGCCTCTACCGAGCCTAGGCCGGGCCACCTCAAACAGGCGTTGTTCAAGCCCGATTTACACCTCTAGTCAGAACTCATAACCTGTCATTCACTAGTCTTCTCTTCAGCAAGAGCAAGCTCCAATAAATTAAACCGCATGCATATCGACCTCCTCGTCCTTCACCTCCAAAACTCATCATGGGGAAATAATAAGAGATAAAAGGGCTAAAAGAAACATTCTTATTGCATGGAGAAAATCCTTGAGCACTCGTAAAATGAAAGGGGCGTTGAATACCGATATATTTACATAGTACATTATACGTTTTGTTCAATAAGAAGTTATGCTAGGAGGACACTGAACACGGTTTTTTTTTTTTTTGGCTGAAATACACAATGTCATGCTAATATTTGACTCATAAATCACCTTTTCAGCAGGATGTGTAATGGGCTGACCAACTGCAGTATTTAGAGGGTACCCAATTAGTCAGCTCGGGAGGCTCTACTCGGGTCATCAACCTCCAAATTGTTGCCTGTCCAGCTCAGAGGGCGGGCTAAAGGGAAAGTGAGCAAAAGAGATCCTCAGGACTGGGGACTCTGCTTTCTTGTCATCAAACTTGTAGCCTGCAGGTCAATGGCTTGATCAAATATAGGTCATGAATGTACCAATAGATACGACATTGAAAGAGCAATTTTTTCGTCATTTCTTGTTGGGTAGCATTAAATGCAAAGTGACTTTTAAGCTTCATTATTAAAGATCACAGGGGACATGGCAAGAACTACTATTGTGCTATGATAATCACTTATTTCAGAAATTTGTAGTTCCAACGTCTACAAACATCACGGACGGTATAGATTATAGAGTCCTCCAATTTTCTTTTGGGGGGAGGGGAGGGGCGGGCCTAATAATCAATTAACGGACACATGAGATCAAGAAGCCTAAGCTTAATAACAAAGAGTTGGCAAAAGAAAAGTTGTGCTTTCCTGTAGAATTTTAGGAGGGGAATCAAGTGAAAAGGACAGCCGCCAAGAATTTTATAAAAACAGAAAGCTGGAAAATATCTTGAACCTTGAAGTGCTTCCTTGGCAGTAAGAGCGCATTTGGCATCAGAAAACTCAACAAAGCACAAGACCATAGCTTTGTCTCCTGTCTGCAAAATGACGGTTTGGTAAGATATAAATTTAAGAAACAATAAAACCAAATGAAGGAATCAGGAAGACTGGAAATTGCACTGAATCAGTATAATAGTACAAGCATCTGAGAAATTATAAAAAAGGAGCAAGAAGACCATGGCTTAGTCTAAAGTTGTGTACAAGATTCATATAGAAAATATTTATTTTTTTTCCTTTTAAAGCATAACTACTTCTAACCATTCACCAGAGATGTACAGTCATTTCCATCCAATGGTCACTAAAATCTGAATATGTAACTCTCAACTGCAACATGCCATATTACTGATCATGCAGTGATATACATAACAAAAATGTGCCATGATTGCAAATAAAACACATATTCCGCAAACATGTATAATCATTAAAGGCCATATCAATAGAAAATGACTACCTATACAAACTACAAGAATAAATGTTACATTATTGAATATTTCAAATTTCCACATTGCAAATTGTAAACCATGCATAATCAAGCAAAACATGAGAGGCTAACTTACGCGTCTAGGCTCCTTATGGACAACTCTGAGTTCTCTAAACCCAATGAATGGGCGAAAAAGATCTATTTGCTAGTCAAGGAGTAAGCTTAAGTATCGAAATACAGACACGGTCTTGGGACAAGAGAAGTGATCATGTTAGCTCAAATAATTATAAAACATCACTCTTTACCATCGGAGGTGGAATTCCATAGGAGAAATATTGTGCCCAGATTGACATCTTAGCACGACTAAACTTTAGTCAAGTGCTGTGTGAGAAAATATTCCTTAATTAGTGCTGGAAAGCCCCGAATACATTGTAAAGAACCAACAGAATAACTGATCTTTATCTCTCACATAAACAAACCCTCACAAATAATATAAGGAGACAAGGAAAAGCATTAACAACAATACAATAGCAAGGATACGACCTATTTCTCTTCTTGTACAGTCATTAGGAAGCCCATCAACAAACAGAATGTTTGACTCTCCTGCTGGGTCTTGATTGCTCTCAACCCTTCTCACAGAATTGGGCCTTTCATAAGTCGCATCAGGGATGCCAGGACTAATGCGTGGAGCAGCAACTCGAGGATGACCTAGTAAATTTGGACCTTCCAAAGACGGGTAAGGTTTAATGCTTGTTCCAGTCATTGATCCATTAAGACCGGATTCATGACGAATGCCAGCAGTATCATCTATGCCATAAGCCCCAGGACGAGATGGTAATATCTAAAATAAAGACAACATACAAATTGTTCATTGCACGCATTAAATATCTTGGCAGAAGACCAAATCGGAGGTAATACTTACATCTTTCTGAGTGAAATCTGAAAAACTACCCTGCAAACCATTGGAGCTATATGGGTTACGAGTTGGTAATATAGCTGCTTCAGATGATAAGTAGCCAGGAAATCTTGGTAAAGGGATGCTTCCTGTTTCCATGCAACAAATTTAACCATCAGTTTAAATGAACAACACATGAACAAAATTAGGAAGCGAAGATAAATCTTCGCAAGAGATTCAGCCACCTTATCAAAGATATAAAAGCTAATGTCATCAAAATAGGATGTTTTGGTTTCAGACTTTCAGTTGTACAAGTATAGTCTTTTCAGACATAGCCTACAGCTGCATTATGCAAAGTTACCATGTAATACATTAGGCTCATAACACGGAAAGTTCTTCAAAACTTGTTTACTCCCAGAAATGAAAAATAAAATCAGGGAACTTTTTTGTTAACATATCTGCTCATAAAATACACGACCAAAAACTGAAACTGGAAAGTCAATCTTTACGGTAAGAATAATCAATAGGCGCTCATCATCTTATATACAATTATTCCATTGTTCTCCTTAACATAATGTGTCTTGGACCAAACATCCTCAACCAAGTTTCTCGTCAGTGCAGCCTAAGCACATCCACCAAGCTCTCATTTAGTAACTGGATTGCACGCACTTCCCAGACAGAATCTCTTTTGTATTTTTTCTAGACTGTATGCCAGTAATATCTCAAGGAAATAAAAGATAAGTGTGTTCAACTGATATATTAGAAATAATGCGTTGTTTTTTTCTTGATTATACACCAATAACCAAGCCCCCTGTAGCTAAACATTATCAGATCATTAATTTTAAGAAAAAAAATGTGCTGCAGTACATAGTACCAGGACTTCAAGCAGTAAAACTGTGTACAACAAAATTATCTTGAATGCATGACACAATTTCTCAACACATAATTTTGCTAGCAAAGTCATTACAAGAACCGTGGACGTCAATGAGTTTCATAAAGCCACGGATCATTCCAAAAAGACCACGGTCTCTTTTCTATCATAACTTAATTCGGCTTAAAAAAAAAAACATGCTACTCAATACCATAATTCGCTAATAAATAAAAACACTGTTCCTAAGGAACAGAATCACCTTTTCTGTTCTTTACAGTTTCAATTTTTTTACGCGGAAGATTGATCGAGCAAAAATCTTTACTATTCAATTACGAATTTTCAAACATGTGATGCAAGAGCCAACCATTTATAAACCCATAAAAATCCGGCATCACTTTCTTCTAGTTTTCTGTGAAATTACTGAAACAAAGTGAAAACTTCACCTTTAGACTGTCAAATATCAGCACCGTACAATAAAAAATAAAAAATAAATCTACATCGAAGTTTTATTTTATAAAAATTAATAATTTACATGAATTTCAATGTTACTGATGAAGCGCTAATTGCAGATGCGTACAAGAGCGTGCGCGTATATGAATATTAATTATAATTGAGGTGATACAAAATGAATAGCAAACCTCTGTCAGCAGATGATGGCAGAAGAGGAGGAGGATGAGCAGCAGAACCGCCTCCGCCTCCGCCGTATCTCCAGTAGGGTTCCCCCATTTAAATTTGTTTTTTGTAAATATACAATTTTCTGCGTATTTCGGCCCCTTTATCAAGTTCAGGGCTCAGCTCCTTGTTTGGGAGATTTTTGTATGAATATATGATTCTTCTTTTTTTAAGCATATGATTATTTTGTTTTTTAAATTTATTTGTACTTTGTCTGTTTTTGACTTGTATACTTATTTTTCGTGTTTTATATTTATGATCACTCGCTTAACAAATTTGATCACGATATGTGTATCATAATGTACACATAGCATTTTCCTTTGAAAATTACCTAGATAATTGTACTTAAAATCAAAATTATAACACCTTAACCAGGTCAAATTGATGTCCGGACTTTGAAATTTAACTCATGTTTGAATTATAAATATGAAACAAATATATTTCAAAGAATGAAAAACATAATTGTAATTGACATCAATCGAAATAAAAGGAAAAGATGTATTGTTGAATCTCGTTGTGAATCTCAAGCTTTTCCATTGTCTTCTTATCCTTCGAGCTATTCTCCAAATTTTCAAGTTGAAAATGCTTCCTTGCACCCTAACGGGAAATGTTTATAAACGGTTAAATTATAAAAATAGATAAAAGTGAGTTAAAGATGAGTGAATGGTACTTTTGAATCCTTTGAAATTTGTATATAACAAATGTTTTGAGTGTTTATAGATCGTCTATAAATAAGAGCCAAAGTATGAATTTACATAATTGTGTAAAAGCTTCATTTGTATGTCCAAAACTCCTTGCATGTATAATTTCTCGATGTTTTTAATTATAATCACACCTTTAGAGTTCCAAAAAAATTTCCTTGGGAGTTGTACCAAGTTGAACATATTTCAAAATTTAATGTTTAATTTCGTCGAAAGCGAAATTATCCAAATAACATCCGCTTTTATAATTAAATAAACATTTTGCCCTTGAAACATTTGAAAATCTGTTCGGCGTCCAAATGGAAAACATACATAAGTGGTTATACTATAACTTCAAATTGTGATCCATAAAATGCTTTAAAATCCAAACTAGATAAACTTCCAAATGGTTTATAAATTGCCTAGTAGATAATCATTGCATCTTATCCACTCTTTTCATACATTTGATCCTTCAATACTTTCTTTACATTTTCTTTCTAATGCTCTCAAGATAAGAGATTTTAGCCTATAGCAACGAAAATAGATTAATTCAAAGCACACAACGTTCTATAATAATAAATATAAAAAAAAAAACCCCTCATTAAACAGTTTAAAAGTGTGTTTGAGTCACATTATTTAAGAAAATGTATTTTAGAATAGTAGATTGATGGGGAATGTGTGACTGAAAAAGAAAGAAAAACTAATGATATGATGGAAAATATTATTTTATTGAAAATTGTATGGTTGAAAATAAGTAGAAGGGTGAGAATCAAAATTTTAATGTGGCTCAAATAGAAGCACAAAATACACTTGTCAATTAATAATATTTTTGTAATGACCTACATTATCTAAAACTAATATTATAATTTCTTCTTACATTCTCAATTGTACTAATTGTCTACACACCACCTCGACTAGCTCGACTGCAACATACAAGTTTATTTATGAGGTTTCGTTTCCTGTACCACTTTATCGCAATAAACACATCCGTGCCTGTTTCCCATTATTTGAATACAAGAATGAATTTTTTGACCTTTGTTTCCCATTATTTGAATACAAGAATGAATTTTTTGACCTTTTTTTTCCAACATATGGGTCCCATAGAAAGTTACAAAAAAGAAGAAGAACTAGCTGCTGCATATGCGACGGTTCAAAAAACTATTAAAATGAGGCAAAATGGAAAACAAACAAGGCCTAAGCCATTGTTTGATGACCATTATTTGGAGAAAACGATGATTTGAATAATGATTTAGGATAATGTGTGGTTAAAATGTTCATATTGTCCACGTAACAATATTCTTGTACGACATTGAAAAAAATGTTAATTTTTTGTGAGAAATCGTTATTGTCTAGCAAAAAAACATCAGTAATATATTAGAGATGCGTACAAGTCAAGGATAAAAAGTATGTGTATCTCTTCTATATATAAAATGCCT
>CAIGRQ010131228.1:0-11013 GCA_903798375.1 Fraxinus sp. D2006-0159 | reverse complement strand
AGATGTATTTTTTTCTTTGGACCTCAACACAGTTTCATATATAAGAACTGAACCCAAATTATATGTATCATCCATGTCTTGTACCTCTTTTTCAAATGCCTAATTTAATTCTTTAGGCGTAACCTTGTTAGATATTGGAAAATATTTATTTCTCAATCTACCATTTTCATTTATCTGGCTCTCACACTCTTTCTCATTTGCAGTGCTTAATCCAATGATGAGCTTAAACTCGTATAGGGAGAAACGATTAGCTTTTTTGAAGCCTAAACAAAACCACAGTTAATCCTCGTTGACAGAAACAACCCTTTGCAATAATAGGTTGTGAATTAATTGAATAGATATTTTCATGTTCCTGATGTCAAATAGTTTACCAAAGCACGATTTCAAGAACATATCCTTATGGACATGATCTAATGCTTTATATATTTTTTCCACATTTGACACGTTAGAATGTGTTGTAACCTTCGTATCACAACGATCACCAATGTTGTATATGTATTCCATCATGCAAATAACACAAAATTAGTAACTCAATTAAAATATGTAAATCTAATGAACTTAATGAAGTTTTACCTAAAAATCTTTCCTTTGCAATTTATTAAGCAAAACTGGCATTGTTTTAAGAGAAATTTTATCTCGAACTCTATAGTTAAAAAAGCTTTAAATATTCTGGAAATCAAGTAATGTACTATATACGCTGTACATTCAAAATTCATCCAAAAATTTTCGTCCATTTAGTTCACTGTCAAAATTCTTACTTTTTCCATAATTCATATATTCTTAAAATGTTGTCATTTTGGTTTTCAAGTAGCATTGTAATTTTAGTCCTTTCATTACTTCATTATCAATATAGTGTTAAACCTCCAAATGTACTATGACTAGTAACTACACGTATAATGAAAGTTCAAACTAATAAGCTTCGATATCACTCTTGGAACCTAAAAGGGTCTTCTATCTTTTTTAACATCAACAAATCCAATCCCCACAAAACACATAGCAATTAAAAGCATCAAATGTCACAGATGTTCATAGTTGAATTCAAATTCTTAGTCAACTCGAGAAGATGAATCATAAATTTAAAACCAAACCCTCTTCAAATATGAGAACAATATCACAAAATTTAGGCCGATGTTTAATTTCAAGAGTACAAAATTTACCCCAGATCACATTGTCGTCGATAGATTGAGTGCATTTTTTCCTGAATGGTCTTTGAGTATCTGAATGGAAAATGAACTAAATTTTAACAGCTTTCAAAATAATAAAACATACATTCATCCACAAAACCTCGTAGTAGAGTCGGCATCTAAATAGGAAATTAATGTCATTTTGAGAAAAATCTCCTAAATAAATAAAATCCCATAGAACATATTGGAACAACGAACAAGTTATGTCCTCAGTAAAATATGCTCCTTTTGGACCAAAAAATGAAAATAACAATAATAAAAATAAAGATAGATTTGAAGATTTCAATTTGAGCAAACAAGCATTCATACCAATCCAAATGCCCATTCAAATTTGGAGATTTGAATGTTGAAGTACACAAACTCCGTTCAATTTCTTCTTCTTCTCTGTCCTTCTTTCTTTGGAATCGTTGTTCTTCAAATACGAGATTTAAGAGCCGTTTCTTTTAATTAGGGCGGAGGGTGAAAAGGGAAAAGGGGAAATGAATAAGTTTTTCTTTTTTTAATAGATAATAGTGGTCAAAGGCCAAAAAAAAAAAAAACTTTGAAATGGGCCAAACGGCCTTTGTCCACTATCAATAAGCTTTGGAAATGGAATTTTAATAAAAAAAATTTTAAACAAAAATTTGAAGAATGTCAAATCGCGTAAATGACTAAAATTTGCTTATCAACCTCTTATAAATAGGTTATTACACAATTTCTATGATAAATTGAGTGAATCAACTATACAATTGAGTTTAATAAATAACATCTTCTTTTTTAGGAAAACAATTTGACGACATTTGTGGGAATCCATACCAAAACCATGAGAGTTACACACACGTTAGGATAAGAAGAAAAACCAAAGACAATGAGTAGAAATGGATCGAATACTGAATAAATTCTAGCAAGAAGTAGGCATAAATGTCTTGTTTCAGTAGAAGGAAACGCTTGAAGAAGAAGAACAAACCATGGGTTATCAAGAAAAGTGTAAAGTTAACATAAACAGTAGATAATATGGCTATGGACATGCAGGATTTTATTGATGAGAATGCCATTAGGTAGTTATTAATGCAACAAGGAATTTCACTTCTCCATTAGAAGTGAGAGTAGAGCCAAGGGCTCAATGCAAAGCATGCATCACATTATTCCCACAACGTAGTCAACCCATGATAGGAATATAAAACACATATTTTTTCCTCCTTATTTTATGTGCTCATATGATTATTTTGTGCCAAAATGTAATCATTAATATCATAGTTTGATTTAGGTGGCAATTTAGTGGAGATGACGTAATTTGGAAGAAATAGGTGAAAATGGACCAAAGTGAAAGGAAATGAAAGTTTAGGACTAAATGCAAATAAAAAGTTGTGTCGACCCTCACGATGAAGAGTTGAGAGTGTTAGGAGTCAATTGGATGAAAGAAGACATCAAAGGGATGAAATATTGCCAAAGTATGATCACACATCAATTTCCAATCGAAAAGTTATGCATCGGTTTTCAACCTAATGTCGAGACCCATTTTTATAAGGAAAACGATTGAATTGGAAGATAATATCTGAAGTAAAATTGTATCTCTTTGAGTTATCTTTCCAATGCATTTGAATCACTAAAATCGGACATCAATAGTAGAAGATATGACCAAAATACTAAAATATATTCGGCAGAGAAAATTGATAACACTATGCGGTCACATAGTGTTAATTTCTTGCGACCGCATAGACCATTACCGAGAGTTTGAGGGTTGACTTTATTTGTTCTATGCGACCATATGACTTTATACTATGCGGTCACATAGAAGACTTCCGAGGCAAATTTCCTGGTTTCCTAATTCCAATGTAACACTTATGGAAACAAATCTCTCTACACTTTATAAACCCTTGAAGATGTCCAGAACGTAGAGAACGCCTACCATATTCATTCTTCATTATTTAGCACTTAGATTTATGAATTGTAACTAAACTTTTACACTTAGTCGAAGGAAATTGAAGCCTCAAACCACATATTGTGAGATCTAAATAGTTTTTCTTATTGTTTAATTCTTATTTTGCATATTGAATATTCTTTTGCATTTATTTCCATGATGGTTATGTTTAACTGCTAGTTTGTTATTCGTTACAATCTANGATTTGATGATTTTCTGCGATAGAGGTTATTGAATGTTAAGAAGAATGTTTAAATAGATTGAATGCAATCACTCGTGTTTGTGTTATCTAGTTCATCGATTTCTCTATTGTATAAAGTTGTTATTAAATTGATTTTTAAGCGTTGGTCTGAGGTTATTTAATAATTAGGGCAAACTAGAAAGCTGGTTTCTAGCCAACTAAAATTAAGGAAAGATAGGAAAATTATTCTAACGGTGAATATTCGAAATATAAATTGAATTATCCTTGCATCTGTAATCAATTGTGGATTTCCGACTGTAGATGTGGACTTAGACCAAGGTTAGTCCTTTGATTATTTTCGTTAATTTAATTATTATTATTATTATTATTAATTGTATTACTTACAATTGTTTGCATACCAAAACCCCATATCATTGTACGGAGTATAAAATATTGAATTATATACTCTTTGTGGGATCAACCCTTACTTCAACTACTACATTAGTTTTAGAGGTTAACATATTATTTTTGGGTGCCTACAGCACATCGACCCACCTATTGACCCATCATATGTGCGAGGACAAATGCCCCATCATGAGCAAGAGTGGAGACCTTTTGGAGAGAGCTGATCGAGAAGAAGCCAATCAATCCATTAGAGATGAAGACCAGGATTCTCCTTTCATTTCTCATAAAATGAATGGAGAACAGGTACTCTTTCAAGAGAAGATGGATGAAAATGACGAATATACCACTTTCTGTGAGGCGATCAAAATGTTTAGAAGGCATAGCTGATTCTAATTTCTATCAATGCATAAGTATTGTGAAAATGCAATCTCATTGATCATGTTTGAGATTATGATATTTATGTGAATATTTTAAGAGCTACCCAAGCACACATATGCCTAAGCTTTCATATTACTCGCTGTGAAAGTAGAAAAATGGTATAATAAAATTTTGCTTAGTAATATTTGTAGTTGACCTGATCTAAAGAACCAATTCACTCACATTTTCACTGTGAGAATAACTGGATCGACCCCAAAAAGAAGGATTCATGACATGAGGTAAGACTCTGGTGAGTCTTTGAAGAACTGTCTTAGCATTTTGTCCAATAAAGGTTTATATGGAATGTATTCTACAAATACGTTTTTTGGACTTTGAGGTCTGATTTGAACAAATAACACCCTTTTAAGGATATGTTCACGACTAGGAGCCCGAAACATATAATAAGTTAGTTGATTTCAAATAGAAGATTTAAAATCAAGAAATGGTAAGCTGGAATACAAAACAAATGCATGGAAAAACAATGGATAAATGGAAGACTTCAATGCTAAATAAGAAGCCATCAAGGTTTTCTCAAAAACAGTAAAATTGCGAAGGAATTGAGGTAAATGTTGTTATACTAGGGGCCAAATAAGGTAAGGATCTCATCTTTAGTGTATCACTATAGATATTATCATGTGCATGACCATAACACCATCAAGTGCGTAAATATGAAAGTAGCAATAGATGAAAACATAGTAAAAAGGGAACGGTTTGAAATGAGGCACTCGGGCAGAGAGTCACACAGACACCATTCTAATTGAGGACACCTATTATAGCATTGTGTTGTATGTGTGACTCATATAGAGTGAAACGCAAGTTTACTATATCAAAATGGTTGATACCGAAGCAGAGTAGAGCGCACCGAATGAAATGGATAGGAGCGACAACATCGATGTTATGGGTTTAATTTATTATTTATTTGCCAGGGAACCCCCGCAGTATGATACGTGTTTATTTTCTTGTACGGACCATAAAGTCTTGTATAGGCTTGGGCTTGGACTAGGGTTAGTATAAATACTAATGATGTAACCCTATTATTTATATTGAATAAAAATCTCCACTTCGCTCCTTGTGGACGTAAGCACATCCCTGAACCATGTTAAATACTTGTGTTAATTTCTCTATTCTTTTGCACTTAAAATCCAACAACTAGTATTAGAGTAAGATCCAGATGGCAAGTTCTTCAATCGTAAAATTCGATGGGAAGGAGTTCTACGGAACAAGGAATTTTGGATTATGGCAGTGAAGGGTGAAGGATTTGTTGGCACAGCAAGGGATGGTGGAGGCATTATCTGGGAAGGAGCCAGAAGGTATGTTAGATGTCGATTGGGAAGAGCTCGAGGTGCGAGCAATGGGTACAATTTAGCTTTGTTTGGCAGACAAGATCATGTATCACGTCATGGATGTTGAATCTCCGACGGACTGAAATTGGATAGTCGTTATATGTCGAAGTCTCTTACGAACAAGCTACATCTGAAGAAGTGACTGTACTGGCTCAAAATGCTAGAGGGTATAGATCTGATTCAACAAAAAATGTATTTAATCAAATTATCAGCAATTTGTTGCAACTTGAAATTAAATTTGATGACGAAGACAGGGCAATGATATTGTTGTGCTCTTTTCCTCCCTCGTACGATCACCTGGTAACCATGTTAACATGGGAGGATAAAGAGACTCTCAAATTGGAGCAAGTCATATAAGCCCTCTTGATCTACAACCAGCGAAAATTGTGTATTGGAGAAAGTTTACAGGGTGAAAGGTTGATCGCGAAGGGTTATCAGGATCGTGGAAGAAATAATGATAGATGTGGTTCTTACAAAAGGGATATGAGATCCAAATCCAAAAATCAAAATAAGAAAAATGTCAAGTGCTACAAGTGCCATCAGATGGTTCACTTTAAAAGGGGCGGTCCGAATAAGAAGCATGTTGATGAAAGGAAAGATGGTGTGTCCTCAAGCTCTGTTAGTGTTGCAGAAGGAGACTCGAATTCTGGAGACGGATACATGCTATCAGTCTCTACATGTAATTCTGACAGATTACATGACTTTTGGGTACTTGATTCAGCATGTTCATGTCACATGTGTCCTCACCGAGATTGGTTTGATTCACATCGTTCGGGTAATTTTAGATCTATTCTGATGGGTAATGATGGATCATGTAAGGTCATTGGAATGAGGTCTATAAAATTTAAAATGTTCAATGGTGTGGTGAGGACTTTGGAAGATGTTAGGCATGTACCAAAATTGAGAAATGACCTAATTTCCTTAGGTAGTTTAGATACCTGTGGCTATTCTTATAAGTCACATAGTGGGGCCTTGACGATAAAGAAATTGATAGAGGATATCTATAAACTATTGGGAAATACAGTTGTAGGTCTTGGTACAGTAGAATCTAAGTCAGATGACACTCTCATATGACACATGCTATTGGGGGCATATTAGAGGACGTGGTATTATTGAGCTTCACAAGAGGATTTTGTTGAAGTGAGTAAAATCATGCAAGCTTGATCTCTGCAAGTTTTGTGTACTTGGAAAACAACCTAGAGTATACTTCAAGATGGGAAAGTAAAGACAAAGGGCATTCTTGATTATGTGCATTCTGGTATTTAGGGACCAGTGAGGGAGTTGTCTAAAGGCGGATCCCAGTATTTCATTATTTTCATTGATGACTTCTTTAGAAATGTTTGGGTATATTTCATGAAGCACAAGTCTGAAACTTTTGCCAAGTTCATATTGTGGAAAGCAGTAGTAGAGAACCAAACAGGGAGAAAAATTAAGTATCTCAGGATAGACTATAGTACAAAGTACACGAATTCACAATTTTTGAAATTTTGTGATGAACATTGTATTCAGTGGCACTATACAGTTCGCAAGACACCGTAGTAGAATGGTGTAGCGGAGAGGGTAAACAGAAAATTGCAAAATGGGCAAGATATTTGAGGTTGAATGTAGAGCTTTCGAAGAGTTTTTGGGCAAAAGCTATGAACATGACATGTTATGTCATAAATAGATCACAACGAGCAGTACTAGATGGAAAAATTATAGAGGAAGTTTGAAACATAATTAAGTTGATTATTCTGGATTGAGAGTAGTTGGGTGTTTGGCTTATGTGCATGTATCTAGTGATCAGAGATCCTAACTTGATCCAAAATCAAGAAAGTGTATTGTTCTGTGCTATGTAAAATGTGTAAAAGGGTACAGGTTCTGGGATCCAGAGGCAAAGAAGATGGTGATCAATAGGGACATAGTCTTTGATGAAGCATTCATACTTAAAGAACCTTCAGATGAAGAGAAGCCCAATTCAGGCGAGGAAAGCAGCAAGAGCCAAATAGTATATGTAAAGTTAGACAATGTTAACATGGAGATTAATTCTCAGAGAGTGAACACTTCTAGCTTAGAAGAGGAACATTATTATAGTATTTCCACATATAGACCACGTTACACTATTAGGCCACCAGTGAAGTATGGATTCAAGCATTCAGTTTTTTATGCACTACCAGTAATGGCGATCCTATGATTTTTTAGGATGATGCTGATAGTTTGGAGAAAAGTAAATGGATAGAGGCTATGATGGAGGAAATTGTGTCATTGTATAAAAATGGTACTTGGGATTTGGTGGAGCTTCCAGAGGGAAAGAAATCGATAGGATGTAAGTGAGTGTACAAAAGAAAGAAGTAATGTCAGAAAAGGAAGGGGAAAGATACAAGTCTCGGTTAGTAGCTAAGGGATACTCATAGAGGAAGAGAGTAGATTATGATGAGATTTTCTCTTCGATTGTCAGACATGCTTCCATCAGGATTGTCCTGGCAATAGTAGCTGGTTTTGATTTGGAGTTAGATGTGAAAACCGCTTTCCTTCATGGTGATTTGGAGGAGCAGATTTTCATGGAGTAGCTAGAGGGGTTCTTGGAACCAAGAGCGGATAATTTTGTATGTAAAAGTCTTTATATGGGCTTAAGAAGTCTCCACGACAATGGTACAAAAAGTTCGACTCCCACATGATTCAGATTGTCTACAGTCATTGTGAGTATGATTGTTGTGTGTTTACTATAGAGTTCTTGAGGATGATTCGTATATTTTCTTGATGTTGTATGCGGATGACATGTTAATTGCTTCTAAGAACATGAATGAAGTTGACAGATTGAAGTCTTTGTTGAGCAGTAAGTTTGACATGAAAGATTTAGGATTGGCTAAGAAGATTCTTGGCATGGAGATCCATAGAGATAGGAAGGCCAGAAAATTATGGGTATTTCAGATAAATTATTTGAAAAAAGTGTTGGAGAGGTTCAGCATGTCTGATGCAAAACCAGTGGATACGCTATTGGCTATCACTTCAAATTGTCTAGTAATCAGTGCCCTAAGAATGAAGAAGAAATTGCAGAGATGTCAAAGGTGCCTTATACCAATGTAGGGGGATGTTTGATGTATGAAATGGTATGTACTAGACCAGATTTAGCACAAAAATTTGACCCCTCCAAAAGGTGGTCAACAGAGGTAGGGTCCGAATAACTAAGGGGACAATGCCTATACGATAAGAGGCAAATTCACATATTTTAGGAGAGAAGATCAACCTAGCAAGGAATTTAAGATCAATTACATCAAGAACTTGAAGATTTTTAGTTTGGAACTAAAGATCAAGATCTCTTGCACTCATTCATGTTTCATGGACATCTATTCATTATTCTTTTTGTAATTTATATAAAATCATGCTAAGCTAGATCTTTGTTTGCATTATATGAAAAAGAATCTTTTTGTTTATTTGTTATAATTCAAAATAAGCAGTTTAGTTAATTCTTACCTTTTTTATTATTAATTTTGCATTCTCGTTGCATTATTTAATTGATTGACCACCAATTAGGTAATTAGTTGCTTTTTGTATTGCTAGAATGCTCACAATAGGTTTAGAATATTGAATGATTGACACACAAACAATAGGTGTTAGGAATAGTATGTATCACGTGTGCAATCGTATAGATAATATTGTAATTAATACATTCTATTTATATGAATACAGACTAGGAATAAGACCATGTTGTGTCTAGAATAGAATTAATTTATCTTGAAAAGAAAGCTAAATAAAATTGAATTATCGATTGTTAAGAATACATGAACGAAACTAAATTACATGATTGAGAATTGAAATAGGTAATAATGGGTGGATTCGTAAGTCCCATACAATTATCCATTCATTTATACAACTAAACACTTTTTACATGCATTTTAAAATAGTTTAGAATAATCACAATTCAAGAAATTTCTCTTTTGAGTTATAATAATTTAAATTCAATATGAAACTAGTACATTTTAATCATAATTTATTTCTCATGGGACGATACTCAACTCATCATGTATTACTTGTCAACGATCCCATATACTTTTGGAATTTATGAAAGTTGCACCATACAATGGTAATAATTAAGCTCGATAGAATGGCAATAATTAGGTTCTACATCTTAACAATCTCCAACTTAGAGACTAATCCACCATACAATGACTCCTATGCAACCATAACAACTCATCAATCCTCAAAAGAAAAGTCCATTTGATATTGTAGTTTTTCGGTCGAAATAGTCTTCTTCAACATGTCAACTGGATTCTAACTTCTTGAATCTTATCAAGTATTCAGATTACATAGCCTTGTAATCATAAGCGTGATTTTTTGAAACACAAGGCTTAATCTTCAGTACCTTTCAAGTACATGAGAATCCACTTTAATATCTCCCAGTTTTGTTTACCTGAATTGCTCATTATCTACTCACAACTCCTACTATATGTTCTATGCTTGGTCGCATACATAGCATATCATAAGACTGCTAATCATAGATACAGAAGGCACCTTGATCATGTAAGCTGGTCTTACTTTGTAGAGATTAACTAATCATTAGATAGCCTGAAGTGACTAGCCAAATGAGCACTAACTGATTTTGCATCATCTATCCTAAACATACTTTATACCTTTTTCACATACTCTTCTTATGATAGTTTCAAAACGTCACTGTCCCCAGTAAATCTCATCCCAAGGATTTATTTTCAAATATCTAAATCTTTCATTGCAAACTCATTGGATAATGGCTTTTCAACTTGTCTATTTCTTGTTTACAAGCACCTTCAATCGACGTGTCATCAACATATAGCATTAGGATATAGGAATCACCAAGGTTCTTCACATAACAACTATGATCCGCCTGACACCTATAAAATCATTACTTCCCATAAAATGAGATTCCTTATGCCACTGCCTTGGAGATTGTTTAAGATCATAGAAACTCTTTTCAAGTATACATTCTATTTTTCTCATTTCTTGTACCTCAAAACCTTGTAGGTGCATAATGTAAATTTCTTCATCTATATCACCATGAATAAAGATTGTTTTTATACCTAATTGCTCCAAGTGCAATTCTTTCTTTATAACTAGTCTAAGTATAGCTCTATTTGTGGTTAGTTTTACTACAATTGAGAAAATCTAATTGTTGTAAATGCATTCCTTCTGTTGAAATCCTTTTACAATTAGCCTTGCTTTATGTTGCTTACTATCATCATTTATGGTAACTCTATCAATTGATATGTCTGATTGGACAACAATGAGTCCATTTCATCTCTCATGGCTAACTCCTACTTGATTGATTTATCAACCTACAAAACTTCATTATAACTTCTTGGCCACCTCTATCAGTCAATAGAATAAATGCAATACTTGTGGATTTTTAATAATTCTGCTGGATCTTCTGTGTTGAGTCGTAGTGGTAGTTTAATGTATTTCTAGGAATATTTTTTTGATCTTCAACATTAGGATTCTCTAACTCAATCATTGGAAGATCTTTAAACTGTATCACCTTATACTTTTTAACTTTAGGACTTGTTCCTTAGGGTCTATTCCCAACTTGTACTTATACAAGATAAGTTAAAGACAACAACCTTGTTCTTAATA
>CAIGRQ010131226.1:0-15275 GCA_903798375.1 Fraxinus sp. D2006-0159 | reverse complement strand
AATCTAATTAATTCAATAAAAAAATTATTTAGTTTCGGGTCTCATTCGGTTCTTCGGTTCTTGGTCAGAACCCGAGACCCGACCCAAACCTTTCGGTTCTCGATTCAGGTACCCATTCGGGTCTTTAACTTATGAAGAACCGCTGGTTTGATTCGGTTCGGTTCGGATATTTTGGACACCCCTAAAATAAAGTGTGCCAACAACTACAAGCTCCTACTGAAGACAACAAGGAGGCAGTAAAGAAGATCCTTAGGTACGTTAAAGGAACCTTGCACTTTGGAATAATTTTTTTGTCAAAAAGCCCATATAAGCTCTATGTCTATTGTGATGCTGACTGGACGGGATGTCCAGATACAAGAAGGAGCACAACCAGTTGAATCAATTTGGGGGCTAGTTGCATTTCATGGTCGTCTAAGAAACAACCAACAGTCTCAAGGTCTAGTTCCAGAGCTGAGTACAGGTCAACGGCGTCCACAACAGCAGAGTTAACGTGGTTGACATTCATTTTTCGAGATATAGGTATCAAGTTAAACCAGCCACCAACATTATTTTGTGACAACAAGAGTTCTCTACATGAATGTCAATCCGGTCTTCCATGCTCAAAGAAGCATATTGAGATTGGCTATCATTTTGTACGCAAAAAAGTTATAACAAAACGCTTGTTAGTAGATACGTTCCCTCAGATCAACAAACTGCAAATATATTCTCTAAGCCACCGGCCAAGTTACCATATTGATTCTTTTGCGACAAGCTAGGAGCAATTCATTCCCTCCAGCTTGAAAAAGGGTTAAAAGGAAGCAGACACAACACTATCCGTTCCTAAGGAAAGTTCACAAGTTTTCCTTACCAATATTACTCAATGTATGGTCGTCTCTAGGAATTTAGCCAATTAAGGATTGCTCAATATAATGTCAATATAATTTTTTTGCCATCCCTACCATTTGCTACGCCTAATCAAGATTACTTTTTTTTTTCCCCATATATTTTGTACAATCCACAATTTACTAGTTGCTTATTATCCACATATCGCACATGACTCATAACTTATAATCATTTAAATACAATCCAAGCAAGTACGAAATACATTGATTCAAACCATACATGCAACTTTCATCAGATACAAACTAGTCAGATTGAGTATTTTTACATTTCATGATGAGGCTCTTCAAATAAAAAAGCAGCCAACGTTGTTCCCACGATCCATTATGACAAAGGTATTTTCATTTTTACATTAATAGTGCACTAACCGAAGAGAGCATATTTGGCAAGGGACAATATAGCCTCTTAAAAATATCTAAAATGGATTTTGCTACCGGTACATAAAAAAATGTACATATGGATTACGTCAGTATATAATTCATTATATAAATGTTGATGTACATGTAGCAAGATCCACCAAACAACTGCAAAAGTGCACAACCTGTGTTACATTTGTGTAAATAAATCGACCCATCTTTTGATTCCTAGCACTCATATTTTTAACCTTTTTATACTAAAGGCATACGCGCGCATAGTTTTTGTGGACATGTAAAGTATGTGGAGCACTAGTCGAAGCAAAATGGAAAAACGACTGCAGCTTATTTCTCCAGTGTGCTTTCCGGGTTACTGCACATGGAGCGAGATTTACCCTGTGCGCACTCACGGGGTAGCGGCTGCGAGTTCCTACGTCAATAAAAAAAATGGAAAAACGACAAATAGTTTCATACAAATAAACAGAAGAGGAAGTGAAAAGAAAAAATAAATAAATATAAAAAGAAAAGAAAAAAGAATAAGCATCTCATCTACAATGTATTGAAAATCAATCCAAGTATTGCACCTCACAAGATAAATAGTCAAGAGTCAAAAAATTGAACTGAGGTTGAACCGACGGCAAATAATATTAAGAAAATAAAATATAAAATTGGTCAACCTCTCCCAAACTTGAATTATTTTAAAAAGCTTTTTGTTTTGGTTTTTTCGTACATTTTTTTTGGTCGAACTGGCTATCCGGTGCCTTTTTAATTAAATATTGCTCTTCCATTATCTAAATCGCGGCCATAATTTCAACCATAATATTGAATTATGAAAGAAGATAATAATTTTTAACTCGATTATTCATATCCTATTAATGAGTTCATTGACCATTCCAAGTAGTTATGACTACAAGGTAGTGTAAATGCAAATATTAGAGTTGGATTATTAGTAGAGTAATGTTATTCATCTCCACTGAGGTTACAAACACAGTCTAGATGGCGTTAATGTGACATTAAATGATAGGTGAAATTAAATAAATCATTTAATTTCACCTTTCATTTAACCAATCATTTAGATCCGCCTACACTGTGTTTGCATCCCTACTCGAGATGAATGACATTACTCTTATTAGTATGGTGCACTAGTTATGCACAATTACAGATAAATGTAGACTCAAGATGTGGACTGTAGACACCATCTTTAAATGTCTTTTATAATCTCACTTATTGACATTTTACTTCTGGATTTCATTTGTTGTCTTTAAGCTTAAGATCCAAACCCCAAGTTGAACAAAATTGCAGTGTTTTAATATTCCGAAAACTGTTGAATTTTTTTATAGAAAATTTCTTCCTTCTTTATACGTGTTTTTATTGAAAAAATATTGTTTCCTTTATTCCAGGTAATTTTTGATATTGTTTCCATCTTTGTGATATTTCTATAGTTTGACATACACTCTTATAAATACTAAACTCTTTTCACAAATTTTGTATTGTTTTTTTATTTTTATTTTTTTGAAATATCCTAGCTTGAAAATCCAAGCCGTAGGATATGAATTTATAGATGAAAGATCAATTACAATGCGCGGAGGGGGACGAATGTGCCTTACCTCCTATGAAATTACAAGTTGAAACCTACAAATTCTACTTATGAATTACAGATTATGCAACAAACTAAGATGTAAACCAATGCTATATCTACTCAAGAAACTACTCTAATAGTCTCCATACCGATTTTATCAAGTTTCACAATACCTTTGATTCTACCAATAAATTCCTTAACTTCCATCAGTTTGAATTTTCTTTCTTTGTAGCCTCTTGTAGCAAACCAGTCAGCAGCTTGGTTTCCTTCTCTCCAAGTGTGAGTAACTTTGTTTTCCATCTTCTCCAATAGCCACCGAATAGATTGAAGGGTATATTGAACTCCCCATGGACCATTATTCTGTTTAATTAATGTTAATGCCGCCTTTGAATCAGTCTCAACCCAAATTCCATCTTCTCCAATAGCCACCGAATAGATTGAAGGGTATATTGAACTCCCCATGGACCATTATTCTGTTTAATTAATGTTAATGCCGCCTTTGAATCAGTCTCAACCCAAACTTTCCTAATGCCATGGGTCCAGCATAGCTTCAGTCCTGTCTCAATAGCTCTTAATTCAGCTTCCAGGATAGAGCATTCTCCATAGTAATCATAAAAACCCCATGTTGCATTTCCCAGATTGTTCCTTAGAATTCCCCCACCTGCAGCCACAAAATTGGATTTCAATGCCCCATCCGTATTGAGTTTATACCATCCCGTATCTGGTTTTTCCCACTTGACTGCTATAAGTTTTTTACACTTGCTATTCCCTTGTTTGATCATCCCTGCCCTTAGAAGCGCATTAATAAGGATATAGCATTGCTTGATAATCCTATCTGCCTTCATTGGATAGTCTTTGTGTTTAGCATTGTTTCTGGCCAACCATAGAAACCAAATGATAACCAGAGGGACAACAGATCTGACTTCACCAGGTTTTGCCTTCTTCTGCAAGAACCAGTGCATAAGCATAGCTCTTGGGTGACCACATCTAATATCTTGCACATCCATAGCCCTACAGAAATGATACCAGACCTCTTTTGCAATTGTTCCATCCAAAAATACATGATTGATACTTTCTGAGTTCCTGCAACATTGACATTTGGAGGCTAAGTGGATGCCAAATTTATTTTGAATGATATCCTCAACTGGTAACCAGTTATGCCAGAGTCTCCATCCTAAAAAAGCAATTTTTGGGGGAGTACTCTTATCCCAAATATGTTTGTACGCCATTTGTCTGGACTTGTTCTGCCTCAATATGTTAATACAAGAGGAAATGGAGAATTTTCCAGAAGCATTTAGTTTCCAGAACATTTTATCAGGGTAATTGATAACCGGGATCTTCAAAATTTCGTTAACAACATCAACAGGTAGAATATTATTCAGTGTGGCAGTGTCCCATTCATTATTATTCTTGAAGTCCATAACAAGCTTTTCTTGAGATATGTCCTGTTTAAGCCTCCCTTGAATAGGACCAGATTGAAGCCAAACATCATATTTAAAATTGACTTTGCCTTCTCCAATTCTCCAAGCAATCTGAGGTTCTACTACATTTCTGGCTTTAATCATCCTTTTCCAAAGACCAGAGTCTTGGTTGTAGTGATTGACAACACTAGCATGATTGATTCTACAGTATTTGGCTTGCAATACCTGGCTCCAAAGCGATTTTTGTTCCCTAAATTTCCACCAAAGTTTACAGTCATATGCAAGATTCAAATCTGAAATAGAGTTGCATCCAATGCCCCCTTCTTCAACAGGATAGCAAATATTTTCCCAAGATGCCCAATGAATTTTCTTGCTCTGACTAGATTCTCCCCAGATGAAACCATTAAACATTCTGGAAATTTTATTGATGATGCATTTTGGCGGGTCAAGGATTTGTAATAAGTGTATTGGCATAGAGCTCAAGACATGTTTGATAAGAGTAATTCTGCCCCCTGCTGACAACCATCTATGCTCCCATCCAAGTAATCTTCTTTTAATTTTGTTGATCAAATCCTCAAATAAGGCAGCCTTCTTATGCCCTTTATATAGAGGAACTCCAAGGTATTTCAGAGGCATAGGCTGGAATTGAAATCCAGTGCTATCTTCAATTACTTTTCTGTGGGTATCTTTTTTTGTGGTAAAAGAACTTTTATTGCAGTTGATATCTTGTCCAGAATTTGCTGTATAAAGTTGGAGGAACCTCATAATTTTATTCATAGAAGTTTTTTGGCCATTAGTAAATATGACAATGTCATCAGCAAATGCAAGATGTGATACTGGGATGACACCTCCATATCTAAAATGCAGATCTTCATTTCTTGAGAAAAGGTTATCTAGCCCCCTTGACAAACATTCAGCCAAAATGATGAATAAAGAAGGTGAAATAGGGTCACCTTGTCTCAGCCCTCTAGTAGATCTAAAATAACCATTAAGTTCTCCATTAATCATGATAGAAAAACTGCAGCTATTAATACTCCTTTTGATTTTATCAATCCATTGTTGGTTAAACCCAAACTTCTCCATCACCTTATAGAGGAACTCCCAATCGACCCTATCATACGCCTTAGCCATGTCTAGTTTTAAAACCACATTTCCCCCTCTAGTCTTCCTGTCAATATTCTGAATGAGCTCCTGGGCCAGAAGTATGTTATCTCCAATATCCCTCCCTGGGGTGAAGCCACTTTGGGTTGTGGAAATGATTTTAGGAAGAACTTTATTGAGTCTAGAGGAAAGAACCTTAGTAAGGATTTTATTGATCACATTACACAAGCTAATGGGTCTAAAGTCTTTCCACTCCATAGCTTCAGCTTTTTTTGGAATAAGCGTAATAGTGGTGGATGTAATACCTGTAGGAATCACTCTGCCCTTGAAGAAATCCAGAATAGCATCTAAGAGGTCATATTTGATAATATCCCAGCAATGTTGAAAGAAAAGACTAGAAAAACCATCTGGGCCAGCCGCACTATCTTTGTTAATACTGTAAACAGCCTCCTTAATTTCCTCAATATCAGGTGGCCTGTTGAGTAGATCATTATCAGATTGGGACACCAACTGTGGGATGTTATCTAGAATACTGTCACAACCTTCAGTAGGTTCTTTGGTTAGAATCTTTTCAAAATATTCCACAGCAGATAATTGTATGTCCCTTGGCTCCTTCAATTCAACACCATTACTGGATATCAAATTAATACTATTTCTGGCCCATTTCTTTCTGACCCAAGCATGAAAAAACTTAGAGTTTTTATCCCCTTCATTAAGCCATTTAATCCCAGCCTTTTGTTTCCAAAAGGCTTCCTCCTTAGAAAGCAATCGGTTAAGCTTAGCATAAGCCTCATTCACTTCCATTCTGTCATTGGGGGATTTAGTTCTGTCATAAGCAATTTCCTTATTGAGAGCCTCTTCTTCAGCTTTAGCAATATCCACAAAAATATTACCAAAAGTATCTTTATTCCACTTTTTAAGAGTAGTCTTGAGTCTTTTCAGTTTGAAATAGAAACCAAATAAGCCTCTAGAGTAAGGACAGAGAGGGCTTTCCCAGCATCTTTTAACAGCATCCAGTAAATTTTCGTTTTGACACCACATTGCCTGGAATCTGAAGGAAGTCTTCACACAGATTTGCTGAACTTTACATTTCAACAAGAAGGGACAATGATCTGATGTGTCCCTATTTAACATTTCAGCCTCGAAGCCATTATATTCATTTAACCACTGAGCGTTAACCAGAATTCTGTCAAGTTTCTCCCATATCCTGCCATTAGTCCAGGTGTAATTTCTCCCTCTAATAACATGTTCATCCACACCGCAATTTATCAACATGTTACTGAAATCCTCCATTGACCTTCTATTAGGAGAGTTTCCTCCATCCTTTTCCCCTCTGTTTAATATGGAATTGAAATCTCCTCCAATAAGCCAAGGAGATTCCAAATTCTCAGAGAACAAGGTAAGGTCATTCCATAAAATTCTTCTAAGGGGGACAGAACATTTGGCATATACTGCAGTAATAAAATTCTCTTTGTTTTGCCTTTTTACCTTGAGAGTGAGATGTTGCTCCCTGTCTTCTATCACATGGCCTTCAATCTCTCCTTTCCACATACCCCAGATTTTTCCATTCTCATTAGCATAGCAATTCTCGAATCCCAGTTTTTTGCAATAATCTTGCACTTGTTCTTTATCCACAATAGGTTCCAAGATGAGTAAAATAGAAATATGATGAGTATTAATCAGTTTTCTCAGTCTCTTCAATGAATTGGAAATTCCTCTTAAATTCCAAATTAATACATTGTACTGCATAGTTATCTTTTGGATGGTCTCCCCCTTCTCTTCTTGTTGCTCTTTGGTTTTTTATAACTGCCCTTAATTCCTTTTCCATCTGTGTCACTTTGGATCTCAACTGAGAATATCTCCTCCTCCCCTTCTAACTCTTCCTTCTCTCTTTGTAAGCTTTCATATGACTTTTGTTTTTTCAATTTCCTGCAATTGGGATCATATGGAATCTTGTTGAGTTTCTCTTCATCTAGATCAATATAATTTTGGTCTAAATTGTTCTTCTTGTTTTGACTATTAACCTCTTCCAATGGAAATTCTTTAATAATTTCCACTCCAGACTGTTCCACCTCTTCCCAATTTTGCAAGCTATCAAAGTACCCTGAATTTTTCTGCATATTCTGATTTTCATTAGCTATGATGGGTTCTACTTCATCCTTGTTCTCTTCTTCACTTCTTACCTCGAAGAATTCCTTCTGATTGACCTCTTTACAATTTAGATCCTCAGTGACAATTTCTCCTTCTTCTCGGTTATTGATTTTTGAACATTCTCCTTTCTGGCATTCAGTCTGTTTAGGTATTATCCCCCCTTTTTTTATGACAGTCCATTCATCCTTTCCCTTGTCCTTATTCTGAGTTTCCCTAGGAGCAACTTCATGTTGTTTATCTTTAACATTGGTCCCCATGGTTTTCTTCCAGTAACATTTCCCAATTTCATGCCCCACATGTTTACAAAAAGAGCAGTACAGAGGTAGTCCTTCGTAAACAATCTTCTGCCATACTGCAAACGTCTCATTTCCAATTCTAATTCTATCCAATTTCGGGGCGTTAACGTTCATTTCCACACAAATTCTAGCTAGATTTGTTCTAGTTTTCTTGGCAGTCTGTTCATCAATTTTTAAAGGAGTTCCCAAAACAGATGCTATTGAATACAAAATCGCCTTGTCATAGAACACCAGAGGCAAATTAGGTAGCGCAATCCAAATTGGGACTATAGGCGATTCCTTTTGTGGATCAAAATCAAACGTATACTTCAAGATTCTCATTGATGTGCCAAGAATATACCAAACCGGTTTCGAAAAAATACGACAGTAATCCTCTTCTCTTTCAAAATTAAGTAGAACGTGTTTTCCATCCAGATTCCCCACATTCACTTCCCCTCCAAGTTCAAAAGAATTAAGGGCTTGAACAATCAAATTAAGTGCAGGTTTTTTGTGAGAAAATTTACCCACTAATCCATGTTTGAACCATTGTGATAACTTCTGTATTTCTTCCTGGGAGACTTGAATAAACGGTTCATTCTTGAAGACAGATGCATCTCTGACCGCCACAACTTCCGATTTGAGATCTCTAGCAACATCATCAAACGATCTTTCCTTCGCAGACACTAGGTTTCGTTTTCCTCCTGTAACTTCTGCATACGTCTTCCGAGATGGAAGATCCCCTTCTTGGGTCATATTCTTCCAATTTCCAGCTGAATCAGTCGAAACTATTGGAGAAATGACAGAAATTGAAATCTGTGTGAAATTCACTGTGCCGTGTGTGTTCTTCGCCAGGGAGAGAGAAAACAACAGTAGCGGCGCGGCGGAGGCCGGTCTGGCGACGGCAAAGGCGGAGAGCTCGCGTAGAATCAGGTTTCATAAATCATCTTAAAATTCATAATAAAACAAATTTTATGTGAAATATATGAATTATATGCAAAATGAATGAGTACAAATATTAGTCGGGCACCCTCGCACCTACTCTCCCACTAATATTGAAAAAAACAAAGCTGAAATATTAGATTTATTTGAAGTCATTAATACGTATAGATATGATGCAATATGTTCTTCTAGTAATAGTATGTTTACTGCATGTAATCAGATATCGAACGCAAATCCAAATGCATTGCTTTCTGAATTACTTGATTAGTTTAATTATAATATGTCTAGTAATAAATCAATTTTAAAAAGTTCAGAAGAAGTAATTGACTTCTGGTGAAAGTACGAATAAGGATGACTAGTGATTTATGAGATTGCAAAAGATCTACTAACACCTCCGTTTAGCACTGTAGATTTGGAGTCTGCTTTTAGTGTAGGTAAGAGTGTTCTGTCCGAGGTTAGGAGCCGATTGAAAAAATATTTTGGAGGCATTAATGTGCGTGAAGAATTGACAAGACACTCATTTCCGACTACACGATAAATATTCTGAAATTGTATGTCGTCAAATAAATGATATTTAATTTAACCATATTAATAAAATTTGTTTGTTTTTAATTTTTTTTCAAAAAAGTTGTACACGTAACAAGTTCGTGTATAATTTTTAACTATGTCTACTCGAAATTTAAGTAGCCGATCCCAAACTTGAATAAAGAAGGAGGGTTTTATCCAAAAAGACAAAAAAAGAGCTTACGGGCCAAAGCTCGACTAGGCCCACAAGCCACGAGCTCGAGGGCCGAGCCTGGCCCTCGAGGAACAAGCTTAGCGTTCCAAACAAGTGCTCGTGGCGAGCACGAGCCATGCTCATGGGCAAGAGCATGCTCGGTCCATTGTCACCTTTACTTGTGATACTAAGACTGATCAAAAGTTTGTTTTATTTTCAAGACAGTTGTAGTTAACATCCATAAATGCATTTATTTTCTGCTGTTGATGGAATATTTGATCACTTGTCGATTTTGTGTACTTTTATCTTATCATTATGAGTAATCATCATTTTTATGAAGTCCAATATTTGTCACTATAGTCTAGCCAAGAATTCCAAGCCCATTGATGCCTAGGAATGACTTCCAACCAAAATTATAACAAATCCAAACATGTATTCGCTAACATTTTGAAGTGTTTACTTTATTATGACATAGTCACTAATATATCGATTGTGTCTATCGTTGTCCCCCTACGAATGGACCACAAGCATTCACCTTCGGCCTTCCCCACTACATACTTAGTGGAAAGGTGAATGAGATAGATCATAAATTTTCCATGAAGGAGGCAGTCATCAATATGCCATGGACATGCAGGATGTTGAGTGCCGTGAGTACGAACAAAGGCGGCTGGAGAGGGGACGTAAGACATATTAGTGACTACCCGATTCCTAACGATAACGAAGCAGTCAATAAACGTACGCTTCAGGAAGGGAATTGAGCCAATCTAAGGCGCGAAATGCTCCCTACACTTAACCGCATTCAGTTCTAAACCTAGTTTAGATGATAAGTTCTTAAAACTTTGAAACTTTTTTGTAGCTCGAAGGATCGGTCGGCTAAATGTTTTCGGTTCAAACCTTTTGTTAGCAGTTTACCTTTATATGATGCAGTCGACAAGCAACGCTGAAAAATTGTCCCTTTCCACTTATCGTTACTTCAATCGAGTATTTTTTTTCGTTCATATACCTTCATATTATGCATTTCGATTTCATGTTAGTTGAACAAATATATTTTTTCCTTTGAATCGCTTGGAGCCATTTTTCAATTGTTAATTTTTGAATTGAGAATCTTTGATTTGTGAATCTGTGATGGATAATTGATTTGTGAATGGTGATTTATGAGATGTAGTTTGAGAATTGGGAACTTCATCAAAAATTAAAAATTGGGAACTCGTAGAATTGTTATAAGATATCGAATATTTAAATTTTTCCGCAACTTTTTTGTAAGTTTGATTGTGCACCACTAACTCAAAATGTCTGCGTCCGCCACTGATTTAGCTACACATTTCATCAACTTTTATCAAAACCTATTAAAAATTTAATTTTAACCCCCGCCAAACGACGGCTAAGTTTTTTTAGACTTTTCTACCATTTTCCGCTATATTATACATAAATTATTATTGTAAGATGATTCGCACAAAATAGTCTCAATGTAATATTAACATTACCATAACCCAAATGTAATTAGAATTACACTAACTGTAACTAAATGAATAACATCAAAATTATTGTTTTTCCGATGGCTTTGGGCTGAAATTCTTGGCCGAAGTGTATCAGTATTTTTTTATTTTTTGGATAGCGATTTTGAGATGTCAAAGTGCGCAAAATTACAATTCCTCTTGATATGGTAGATATCTGTTACATCCAAGATTCAACGAGGATCTTAACTACCACATTTAATTTGACCTACGATAGTGATAATGAATTTCACGAATAATTCTATAAAACTGATTTTGTACGTTGTAATTTGATAATATATAACAATTTACCTTGGTTTTTCATTACAAGGCACATAGATTGACCCATTTGTGTAGTTTTCCCATCAAAGTATTTTCTATGATCCACCAGCATCTGAAAACATTTGCACGAAATCTTTGAAACCGATTATTAACTAGCGCGTATAAGCATTTATTAGTAACTAGTTCGAGATGAGAAGAGAATAAAATGTTTGAATTAATTGCATGTAAATGATATAATTCAAAATATTTGTTCAATATCTTAGTCATGTAAATTTTAGCGTAACAAATATTGAAGTCAAACACTGCTAAAAGGTACTCAATTAGACAATTACAAAGAGTTAGTGAAATGTTTAAGCCCATTTTATTTATTTTGTGTAAAATGCATTTTAGAATAGTGGATTGATAGAGAATGTGTGGTAAAAAAAAAAAGGAAAAGTTCTCTGTTTGCGTGTAATATTATTTGACTGAAGAATGTATAGTTGAAAATAAGAAAAAAAAAATATATTTTAAAAATAATGGGGATCAAATAAGGACTAATATCTCAATGTGTATTTAATTCATTAATACGAGTGGTTCGTTTGGCAGCATAATTGTAGAATTAAATTTCACAATTTGTATTATAATTATGTCAATTTCTGGGGTGCTTTCAGGGCCTAAAATGGTGACATTTTATAGATTTTTTTATGAAATATATCCTAAATTGTTGTATTTTGTGTTCCATATATAAAACTCAAAGTTTAGATGAAGAATAGAAATAAACGAAGGAAAAATGGCGAAATCAAAAAGTATGGGGATTAAATTGAAATATTTAGTAGTTGGTTTGGACCGCAAGACGATACCTGAAGATTGTTAAGAGTCAATTGGAAGCAATTAGAAGTCCAAAGAGAATGAAATATGATTAAAGTACTATCACAAATCAATTTTCAATTGTACAAGTTATACTCTAGATTTTTAGTCGAAAATTAAGACCTATTTTGGGATAGTAAATGTTTCGATTGGAAAATTCTATTTCTAGCAAAGGTGTAACCTTTTAAATGAGCTTTTCATAGCACTTTTCATCACTTCAATCGGATATCGTAAGAGAAAGTTATGACCAATATACTGATAGTTATGAAGAGACAAAAAACATGTGAGCTCGAAGACAATTTTCCTTATTCGATTGGAATTCTTTTGAAAATCAATTATGAAGTGATTTTCTATCAATTTTCGAATCCTACGAATACCTGACAGCAAAATATATTATAGACACCTCTCATATATATACTCTAGTTCACATCAATTCTTAAAATCAAAAGGAGACGACTTTCGTAATTTTGTGAGAGGATTGAAGAGCAATTGCAAGAATTCAATCAATTGAAAGTTCAAACTTAATTTTTGGGTATCCTTTCAAATAGAGCTTCATGAAGAAATATTGAAGAGATTCAAAATTCATTTTCTCAATTTATCAAAAAATCGGGTTATGTCCTTCAACTTAAATATGATTTCTTATAATCTTGATATCCTAAGTTAGAACTTTAATTACTAAGATATAGATGAACCCCTATTATGAAAATTTTAATATAAATTAAATAATTTAATGTCCAATGTGTGATTTCTTGGATGCTTGTTATTGTGTACAATGTTTTTCAATTAATTGGCCAGTAATTAGAATGATTTGTAAATTTTATTGATTACGAGAGAAACAATAAAATATATAGCACTTATAACAAATATTATAAAGTTCGATAGAGATAAAAGATATACTTTCTGCTTTGCATGATTTCTATAGATATTTTAGTTTTTTTAATGCACGTTTTCATATTCGAATCTTTCATAAAAAATATAGGAAGATCGCATGAGAGGATATATTTAATTGACAGCAAGATATGCTTTTAGTTAACTTATAAACATTTATCAACAAGAACGTGCACATATTTTCATGATATTGATTTGCATTAAAGATGGATTAATAAGGGGTATTCGAAATCTTAATAATCATCTTGCATAATTTTATTAAAACTTTCATAAACTTGCTCAATAGAATAGTTTGTTAAAGTAGTTAATTAGCATAAAATCATAAAACAAAAATTTGCGGTTCAATTAAGGTTGAAATTAATTGATCCTATAATAAGTACTTAGTACTGGTGGAAACGATACTTTATTCATCATTTTATTACTTGTTCGTGTTACCGTTCACATGCTAGAAATCAAACGATCACTTCGATTTTGCAATGAGGAAGGATGGCCATTTTTCTTCAGAGGTAGCAGAGGCATTTTCTCTCCATTACGATCTTCAATTTGGCGTTGATAATGGATTTCAAGACCTCCATGCTGACAGTGATGCCTTAAGAGATACTGGAGCTGATTTCAACAAATGCATTTTTCTTGATATGTTTATTATTATTATTATAACCTTGTCTCTTTCGAATATGTTGAGAATTGAGACCAATTTCTCGATTTGTCTACATGATCCTCCATTAGAAGATTTTTAATAAGAATGAAAAATGTAAAATAGACGGACATCAATAACACAAAGGTTTACGTGGAAAACTCTCAAATTAAAGAAAAATTACAATCTGTTAAAAACAAATATCTTTCACTATATAAAATATTTGTACGATCATATAAAATATATCACACACCCAAAATCCCCAAGCATATCTATTTATATTAGGTGATATACAAAGGATCCCAAGTCTCACTCTAAGACATTCGATGACTATCTTGCAAATTGGGATCAATAAAACATCAAGGGCATCTCCAGCCAGAGTATCAAATTGGTGCAAAAAAATCACTCCAGCCCAACATCAAATCTGTACACCAATTTGGTGCAAAGAACAATGTTGTATCAATGTTCGTTTGACTTAATTTTTAAATTTTTTTTATACTTTCATTTTTGCCCTTCATTTTATACTATAACAAATTTTAAGTCTTATATTATACATGGTTATCATACCGACCCGATCATTGACCCGGACAAGTCATCTAGTCATCGGATTAGTGATTCAACTGCTAGGTCAGTGAAAGCCGAATTTTAGTTAATTTTTTGTTAAAAAAAAAAAGGAAAGACAATATATTTATTACTTTGCTAAAAGCCTAAAACTGAACATATATATATTTTTGTTGCATTTAGTATTAAAATACTTCAATTGTCATAGTCGTTAGGTTTTCCATTATTTACAAGGAGAGCATAAGTTCAAATCTTTCCGAGAAAATACATTTGCAATGGAAAAGATTCGAACTTGTACTCCATTTGTAAATAATGAAAAATTTGACCACCATGCCAGTTGAAGTATCTTAATATTAAATGTAACAAAAATATATATGTTCAGTTTTAGACTTTTAGCAAAATTAATAAATATATTGTCTTTTTGTTTTTAAAAAAATTAACTAAAACTCGACCTTACAATGACCTAGCAGTTGAACCATTGATCCATTGGTTGAACCATTAACCTGATGATCCGATGATTTGTCCGAATCAATGACCGAGTCAAGTATAATAACTTCATTCTATTATTTAATAATTAATTTATTTTAATCTTGTTATTATTTTTATTAACATTTATGATAAAATGTAATCAAGTAATAAATAATAATTATTGAATACATATAATTTTTTAATTTTTTGTGTTAGATGTAATTTGTTTTTGTTTGTGTTGCAATGATTTGTTTAGTTTATTAATAAATGCAAATAAATTAAATATAATTTTTAAATTAGTAATTAATAATAATATATTTTATAATTAAAAATTCCTGAAATAAAATAATTATTGAGAATTAAAAAAATAAGAAAATTAAAGAAACACTGTTCATATCATGTAATGGGTTGGAAATGATTTTATAAGGTGCTATGAAAATTGCACTAATTTGGTGTGAAAGTTGCATCGATTCGGCGTGCGGGTTGTAGATGGCCTAAGAGACAACATCTACTTATAGGGTCAACAAATGAGAGCCTTTTGCTTTCCATTCGACTTATATCTCATTACAATTAGACCATTAAAGTCTGTTTGGTGGAGCTCAAAAGTCGATTAAAATTGAAAATATAGTCGTTATCTGGTCTCAGTGATGTCAACGAGCCAGCCGAGCCGAGCTCGAGCCCAAAAAA
>CAIGRQ010131222.1:0-15582 GCA_903798375.1 Fraxinus sp. D2006-0159 | reverse complement strand
ATAATATTTTTACTCATATTTAATTAAATATAAACAACTTGTATCTATATATAAAATATCTGATTTTTGAACATTAAAACTTAAAGTCTGATTTTTGAACTTGAATCTTGAAAAGTAGGGATCCATGTAATTTCCACTTAAATTAAAGACTATCAATTTTTGGTCAAGCCCATTTAAAGTGATCTAATAAAGTTTTGGTATTTTGAGCTTTAAAGCATCCAATTAAAGTGTGAGTCTTTATGTGTAGAGACCGTGCATGTTCCTAATTTCATGATAGGCCGAATTAGGATCGTTAGTATATATATACGGTTGTAGTCCCCGGATTATAAGTTTTGGTTCATTCTGTTTTGACTCTCATCATCAAAGAGAAATAAGGGACAACGTATTGATCTCGAAGACTAAAACTGCAAGATTCATTCATCGCATTAATCATGTCTGATTCAATTACGCTTCCGCTTTCGATTTACATATTCTTGATAATCCAACATGAACAATTCATATAACAGTAAAGAATATTTTCCCAACAAAAAAAAAGAAATTTATAGATTTTCCCTCCATTTTTGATGTGCTTAAATAGTTATTAAGCCCATGTTTGGCACCCATTCTCCATCTAATTCTCATTCTTATTTTTTTCTCTTACTTCATTTCAACCAAGCATTCTTTTAATAAAATAATATTACACACAAATCTAAAACCTTTTTACTTCATTTCAACCACACATTCTGTCAATAAAATAATATTACACACAAATCTAAAACTTTTCATAACTTTTCCACCACACATTCTTCCATCAATCACTATTCTAAAAAATTTTTATCTTCAAAAAATGGGTTTCAAACACACCCTAAATGCTTACCACGAGGCTACCATCTTCCAAAACAGACGTATAGCGAAGTAACCAAAAGTCACAAGCTGGTGCCAAAGTAGTAGGAGCATAGAGCTGAATCAATTAAAAAATTAACTCTCAATTAAAAGGTTGACCAGATAGTTGATAACACATGACTGTCACAAAAAGATAAAATTCAACCTGCATGTACAGCAATTCAATGGTTCCACCATTTCCAGTAGACAATACATTGAGGACATCAACAGCTCGGCAATCACGATACCATGAGAGCCGGTCTTTTAGAATTTCAGCAACCTGGATCAAAGGTCATAAGTTAATATTATTTTCATACTATAAACTAAATATAACAGAGACAAAAAAATACTTAAGGAAATAATAGAACTTTTATAACTTTTCCATACGAGATTAAAAGGAGAAAGGCCATCTTTATAGGGTTACAAATAATTATGGAAGTAAAGAATCGATGATGATCATGCAGCCAAACGATCTAGAAAATAATATCAGAGAACTGAGAAAAATTTATCGATGACAAGCTTACTCTTGTAGGTTCTAGAGCCACAAGGCCGCACGCACGCGATGCTACACCACTGCAACAATGAGAAATAGTAATGATTCCAACGGAATCCGGACCAGGCTGCACATCAAAGAACTAACAATTTGAGGACGACGGGGTACATGACTAAAAAATACAAACAACGATAAATGAAGCATTTTCTCAATTCGTCAAGGTTTTTCTCGCCCATTTTATTTTCTTTAAAAAGAAAAAAATTGGATATAATGACGTTATCATTTCAAAAAAATTGAAACCAAAGACTATCATAACCTTCATCCCAGGCATTTGGACCCACTCCACAGCAGTTCCAGTGGCCTTTGATAGAAACTCTGTTAAGGTTTCTTCTGCAATGGACAAAAGTCTGGAAAAAACCATTCAAAAACAGTATGAAACGTGAAGAACAATAGAGTAATAGACCTAAAGGACAAGAAACGTTCTCCACTAACCCTGCAGGACTTGCATCCCTTTGGGGATGCTGAGAAGTTAAGTGTTGTTGACCAATCGTTACCACCGATTCACAACTATTATCCCTAGTGGCAAGGGTTGTTGTCTGCATCAAAAGGGAAAAACAAACCTATTAAGAAAATAACACAAAGAATTTCTAGAATGAGCATTGAAAGTATTAAAGTGCTGGTTGCAAAACAAGAACAACATTTCACTCATAAAGAAACTATTATTTTAAAACTTATAAGCAAATTTACTTGTAAGTAAGGATCGTTTTCCTCCACTGCATTCAGTTCGTTGCCTCTAAATGACTATTTATATCCTTAATTCACTAAAGCCTCGTGAGTCTATTATTTCCCTTCCTGTTATATTCTCTACAGCCAAAGAGATTAAACTAAATGCTTCCTCCTCCCATGCGTAGAAATAAAAAAATGGGAAATAAATTTTCTTTACATTTTGTGTGTGTTGGCGGAAATAGCTATTCTCGTATACTAAGTGTGAAACTTGCTTCTGCAACCTATCATTCTCCTCCATCAACAGTTTGTTCATTGCAGTCAACTTTCTATTCACAGCTTGAAGCCGTGATGACTCTTTTCTCTGCTTTTCCCGGCATCTGGATTAAATAAAAAAAATGTTAATAAATCGCGAAAATTAATGAAGTGATCCATAAAATTATGGTCAATCACCAAATACAGATAACTCCCACATTAAATTAAAGTAAAATCACTATAAATAAAGCAAACACAAATCTTTCAAGCAAAGAAAACGTAAATTTATAATGTTTCAGTATCAATATGAAGCTAAGTTTGCACGTTTTCAGAGTAAACTATAATCACGAAGCCACGCCTCTCGGTCTGTGTCTCACACAAAACGGCCATAAAACTTTAGTGTGACATACTACAAAAATGAATGGACCCTTGAATAAAACATTCACCAATATAACCTTTACTTTGGGAAAGCCGATCTGCAGTCGAGGGATAAATCTACTGTATGATTAAACTTAATATATTCGAACTCGAACAAGACATAACTAGTATGATTAAGCTCAACGTAGTCACACACGAACGAGACATATAATTTTATACCTTCGATTCTGAAACCAAACTTTGATCTGCTTGGTGTCGATGTTCGAAAGGATAGGGCACTCCCGGATCAACTGCTGCCTGCGCAATGAACTCGGCTTAGGACACTCATGGTACACCCTTTCCAAAGCCTCAACCTGCTCAGGAGTATACCGCACGTACTTGCCATTATCCATCACCATGTTGCCATCGTCTTTACAGGCCGAAGTCACCACCATCATCACTTCAAGAGATCAAGATTCACTCAAGAAAATAAAAAAAAAAAAAAAAAAAAAGACTTTTTTCTTCTTGTTTTAGATGAATATTCCAAAATCATCAGAACCCAGATTTCAAATTTCTAATACTAAATCAAGATATTCTGTTGATGAGTATTTGGCCTTAGCAAGAAATGAAACCCATTCTTGAGTTTTTCCTAAAATTCTTCATCTGTTAATACTTTAAGAAAAGTACACAATTTTTCCACGCAGATTCTTAGAAAATCATAAACCTATGTGATCATGTAGCTCTAAGCTACAAGTGTGTAGTATATCTGTATATGTGTATGTCTTGTAAAAAAAACGAGAACTCTAAAAAAAACCCACAAACACTGATATATGCATACATGCGTGTATCAATGTGTATCTGCGACGTCGGTTGGAGGCAAAAGTTGTCGACTTGTTCCTTCAAAAGAACGCAGCGTCAAGCACTAAACACTGATCTTCCATTATCGGATCACGCGGAGTTGTACAGTTCCAATACACCGAATTTTTCCCAAGAATACTCCGCAAAACAAAACCCTTTTCTCTATGTATTCAAACTCAACGGGCTGAAAATAATTCGAGTATATGGGCTTAAAATTATCAATCATGCTATGTGTCCAATCTTTGTTAACAATGCTGGTTGATAACTATACATTTAGTATCATCATATTCATCAATTTTAAAAATTGTTAAAAACTATTTTTTATATCAATGATTCGAATTTTGACAACACATGATTGTCAATTATGATTGTACAAGTTACTTAGTAAAATGATCTGTATGTATAGGTTGAAGTGAAGGGGAATAGATAAGATTGATAGGTACTTGTTTGTGTGTTTAGGATGAAAACGAAAAGAGGGGACAGAAATCAGAAGTGGAGACCATTTTTGAGAGTATACCAGTCGGATGTTCCGCTGTTGCCTTTGCTTTTTTGCTTTTGCTTTTGTTTTGTTTAGTGTTTTCTATGTATAATCCGTCCATTTTGAAAGATTCACCTTAGTTTTTTTATTCTATCATTATTGAAGGCGTGTTTGTAAGATAAATTAGATTATGTTAAAATAAGATATACTTTTTTCTCTTCTTTCATATTGTTTAAAATGGATAATAAATTTAACTATCACACATTGACAATTAGCTCGTGTTGACGAATGACATGAAAGCTTTCTTTATTTATATTAATACCATGTTTGGATCAGTACTTTGATCTTGACATCCCTACATGATTGGAGATGGAAGGATTGTCTCTCCCTTCTAGGGTCAACATAACGCTGAATTTGCAGTTCAATAATAGTCACAATTGTAAGCATGTACTACACTGTCACACACGTAGATCAATATTGTACCCTTAAGAAATCACCGTTGGAATTTACTTTAGAGAATGAAAATAAATTATGAAAAAGTGACTTTCGTGTCACTTTGACCAAACGTTCGAACTAGACCCGATAGTCAAATTATGAATATAAATAGACTAACTTGTTCTACTCGTCAAGTAGATCTTCGTGATATATTTGAAATTTCAAAACCAGTTCCGGATGAATGAGAAATTGCAATCTAAAGTTGGATAGAAAAATGGGTATACAGCTGAAAAATGGCTAACTCTAGGTAAGCGAGAGTTATGATGAAAATGTGTCAGTCGTTCGAGCGAAAATCCAGCGACAGGCTAACGACAACAAAAGATGTGACATTTGACAAATGTTGTTAAGTTTGAGGTGTTGCATTTCATCCACAACATTTCATCTTCTATATAAAGGACCATTTGGATGTCCATTAAGCATCCTACATCTTTGCATTGAGCATTACATCAAAAACTCTTGCAAAATACTCTTCAAAAGTCATTCTAAATCCATTTTTCGCGTAGAGAGACAATTTTGTTTTAAGTTCGCTATTACTTGTGGTTTGAAATGCTACCATAAGTTGTATCCGTTGTATTTTGGGAGATAAGTGATGTAGTCTGTTAACACTGTTGTGGGACAATATTGTCTTAAGGAGAAAGTATTTTCACTTGCCTTGAATTTCGTTTTTACTTTATTTTTCTTCTTATCTTCTTTCTTTCCATTTTCTAGAGTTTAATTACGCTCCTACGAATTAAACTTAAATATTTTATTTGCCTTAACAACCATTTACATAAACTTACGTCCCAACAAACTTAAGACAATATCCATTTGTTTGTGATTGTTACATCATTTCTTCATCTTTGGAATAAGTATTTGTGTGCTATTCATTTCTTTCATTATTTTGTACATTAAACTTCTGTTTATAATATAAATGAATAATGTTGAGACTATTTCGAGTCGAGCAAAAAATGGTACGAACCATGTGGCTCCACCTTTGACCATGCCATATCAAACTCTCACATCTCACATGGGGGGAAAAAAAGTCTGAAAGTGTGGATTTTAAAAGATGACAATAGAAGATATTATTTTATCTTACTACTTTAAATTTGACAAAGTATCTAAAAGAAAGGGCTCCTGTTATACAAGAAGAAGAAAATAATTGTGAGTCGATTATTGTATTGGATGCATGGAAGCATTAGGGTTTCATTTGCAAAAAATATATCCTAAATGAATTGGACAATACACTTTATAAAGTGTATAGTTCAATGGATTCGATCAAGGATCTATGGGATTCGTTGAAAAATAAGTGCAAGATCGAGGATGTCGGAACAAAGAATTTCATTGTTGGCAAGTTTTGGACTACAAAATGGTAGACTCCAAATTTGTGATAAGTCTCGCACAAGAACTTCAAATTCTACTTCATGATATACATGTTTAAAAGATGAAATTAAGTAAGCCCTTCCAAATTGCAGTCATCATTGAGAAACTCCCTCCTATGTGATGAAGTTTTAAGAATTATCTCAAGCACAAATGCAAGGAGATAAATTTGGAGGAATTGATAGCCCATTTGAGGATCAAAGGAGACAATAGAAATACCAAAAGGAAATCTATTGTTCAACTTGGAGTAAATTTTGTTGAAAATGGTTCGAAGGTTGTCAACAAGAAACGTAAGATCGCCGGTGTTGTACCAAAAAGAGACAACTCCAATAATGCCAAGAAGTTTAAAGGCAAGTGTTACAATTGTGAGAAATTCGAATATTGTTCTAATGAATGTCGAAAGCCTAAGAAGAACGCACAAGCAAATGTTGTTGAAAGATACACAATTTCTGAAGGAATACAAGGGATGAATCTTTCAATGGTTGTTTCTGAATTACTGAATGTAACAATGTTGGAAATTTAAGAGAATAGTAGGATGAAACTAGTGCTACCCATCATATTTTTGCTGACAAGACTATGTTTTCTAACTACAAAGAGTTAATTGGAGAACAAATTTTTACAAAAAATTCCGCAAGTTCTAAAGTTGAATCAAGGGAAAGTTACTTTAAAAATGATATCCGGTAAAAAACTCATCTTCAACAATATTCTACATTTATCGGACATTCGCAAGAATCTTCTATTCGCGTCTCTACTTAGCAAAAATGGTTTTAAACTTGTGTTCGTATCTGATAAGTTTGTACTCACTAAGAATGAGATGTATGTTGGAAATGATACTTATGTGTTGAAGTAAAGTTGGCCAAAACACCTTTTCACTCAATTTAAAAGAAAACGCAACCTTTAAAGTTAATACATAGCGATATATGTAACTTAAAATTTCTTAAATTAAAGGTGGTAAGAAATACTTTATAACTTTCACTAATGATTGTACAAAGTATTGTTATATCTTTCTACTACAAAATAAAAACGAAGCCTGAGATGTCTTTAAACATTATAAGATGGAAGTTGTAAATCAACTTGGTAAACGAATAAAAAGTATTTGTAGTGATAGGGGTGGTGAATGCGGAGCACTGTTTGAAGAATATTGTTCCGAGCATAGAGTCATTCATCAAACAATGATATCTAACTCACCACAATCAAATGGTATTGTTGAATGCAAAATAGAACTCTTAAAGAGATGATGAACTCAATGTTGATAAGTCTGGATCTACCTTAAAACTTGTGGGGGCAAACTATTATATCGACAAATAACATTATTAACAAGATACCCCTTAANAAGAGATGATGAACTCAACGTTTATAAGTTCTGGTCTACCTCAGAACTTGTGTAGGGAAGCTATTTTATCGACAAATAGCATTCTTAACAAGATACCCCTTAAGAAAATGAAAGAAACTCTATATGAAAGGCCATCCTCCTCCTTATCAATAATTGAAAGTGTGGGGGTGTTTGGCTAAGGTTGAAGTACCTAAACCTAAACAAGTAAAAATCTGTCCTAAAACGATTGATGCATATTTATTGGGTACTCCAATAATAGTAGTGCATATCGTTTTCTTGTACATAAATTCAAAATTCAAGATGTACATGAAAGAACAATAATTGAATCGAGAAACGCATTATTTTTAAAGAATATTTTTCCAAATAAAAATAAGGAAAATGCAAGTTCAAATGATACTACAAATGACACTTCAAAGGAGGAAGAACCAAGGCGTAGTAAAAGGGATAGAATATGCACTTCGCTTGACCCATATTTTCTAACCTATATGGTGGAAAATGAACCAAAGACTTTTGATGAAACAATGTCCACATTGAAAGCACCGTATTGGGAAGAAACTATCAATAATGAGATATAAAATGTTTATAAATTAGTTAAGTCCTTGTATGGATTGAAACAAACTCCTAAACAATGGCATCAAAAGTTTGACAAAGTAATATTGACTAATAAGTTTAAGATAAATGAGTGTGACAAGTGTGTACACATTAAATATAGACTTTGGAAAGTCTATGAGATTTTATGTCTATATGTAGATGGCATGTTGATAATGGCCAATAGTCACTAAATAATGCAAAACACCAAGAGAATGTTAACAAACATTTTGATGTGAAAGACTTGGGTATGATTGATGTAATATTAGGGATTAAGATCTCTAAAATATCAGAAGAAATTATACTTCCCCAATCTCACTACATTGAGAGTATACTTAAAATGAATAATGTACTCGATGAAAGTTATGTGAAAACCCATATTGACATAAGTTTACACTTAGTAAAAAAATACGGGTGAATGTGTTTCACAACTAAAGTATTCACAGGTTATATGCATTCTTATGTATATTACAAACTGCACTCGACCAGATATAACATTTGTTGTGAATAAACTTAATAAATTCACAAGTAATCCAAGCCATGAGCATTGGAAGGCTTTAACAAAGGGTTCTCAGGTACTTAAAGTATACTTTAACATATGGATTACACTTCATAAAATATCTTGTAATATTAGAAAGATATTGTAATGCGAATTGGATATCCAATATAAAAGATTTGAAATCTACTAGTGGTTATGCATTTACCATTGGTGGAGCTGCTATATCATAGAATTCAACAAAGCAAATATGTATAGCTCGATCAATAATGAAATCATAGTTTATTGCTTTGGACAAAGCTGGAAAAGAAGCAGAATGGCTTTGTAACTTTTTGAAAGATATTCCATATTGTTCTAAACTGGTACCTGTAATTAGTATACATTGTAATAGTCAATCAGCTATTGGAAGAGCTCAAAGCAACATATATAATGGTAATTTTAAACATATACGTCGTAGACACAATACAATTAAGCAACTGATCTATAATGGTATCATCTATATAGATTATGTGAAATCAAATGAGAACATCGCAGATCCACTTACTAAAGGTTTACCAAGAAATCAAGTACGTTGCCTATCGAAAAGAATGAGATTAAAGCCTACTACATAAGGATCTTTGTAATGGTAACCATACCTTGTTGACTTGATATCCCAATATCTTGGTTTAAAGGGACAACTGAGTTATGAAGATTCAATAAAGCACTTGGGAAAATGTTTCCTAACTCATTCCTACTATAATTAAAAGTATTTGTTACATAATGTTAAGGTTAATATATCATTTTAATGATTCATATATCTTGATTAAGTTAAGTGGAGTAGGGCAGAATGCTCTTAATAGGAGGTCATTTATGTAAGTATGAGGTGGGGCCACCTCAATGAAAATTGTTCAAATGTTGAAATTTTCTGAACACTTATGAAATCTAAGAGTGGTTGAGGGCAAAAAATGAATCAAGTTATAAGAACCATGAACGATTTAGGACAGACATGTGTGTGAATATTATTATCTTGATTTATACCAATGGTTGAATGGTTCAAGACATCATGTTCACTGATTAGCGAAGTAAATCTGATTGTAGTTCACTAAGAAAGGTTTAAGGCGGAAGCTACCTTACCTGATGCAGTATTTTTCTACTCTCTCTACAATGCATCATATTTCTGTATAGCATGAGCATATTCAAATTTCCGTTCATAAGGGGGATCGTTGAAATTTAATTTAGAGAATGAAAATAAATTATGGAAAAGTGACTTTCGTGTCAATTTCTACCAAATATTCGGACTTGATCCGATAGTCAAATTATAAATATAAATAGACTAATTTGTTCTACTCGTCAAGTAGATCGTCGTATTATATTTGAAATCTCAAAACCAATTTCGGATGAATAAGAAATTGTGGTTCAAACTTGGATATAAAAAATTATATATGGGCTAAAATGGCTAACTCTATCGCTTGCTTATCGCTCGAGCGACAGGTGAGAGAGAGAAGTTCTGATGAAAAGGTGTCATGTCGCTTGAGCGAGAGCCTAGCGACAGCAAATACTGCGACCTTTGACAAAGGTTATTCACTCACAACATTTCATCTTCTATGTAAAGGACCATTTGGACGTCCATTAAGCATCTCACATCATTTGCATTAAGCATTAAATCAAAAATTTTTTTTTGCAAAATACTCTTCAAAAGTCATTCCAAAACCATTTTTATGTAGAAAGATGTTTGCTGTTACTTATGGTTTGGAGTGCTTCTACCATAAGTTGTATCCATTGTATCTTGGGAAATAAATGCCCTAGTCCGTTAGCACTATTGCGTGGCAATATTGTCTTAAGAATAAAGTGTTCACTTTTTGAAATTCGTTTTCACTTATTTTTTCTTTTTCTTATCTTCTTTCTTTTCATTCACTAAAATTTAATTACGCTTTTGCGAATTAAACTTAGATATTTTATTTGCCTTAACAATCATTTACATATACTTACATCCTAACAATCACGTCAATCAGTTTCCTTGCGTATTTGGTCCATATTTTAAGAGGGTTGAATGGGGAACCCACAAACCAGCAATGAGAGCCTGCATGTACCGAAGTATATTAGAATGGTGCGTGATGTCCACCATAAACGAGAGGAACACATTTCCCAAGTGAGGCCATAAATTGTGTAAGTGAGTGAGATTTAATCACTATCCACAAATTTTTTAAGAGTCGCAATTGTTGCTAAAAATAAACTTAAGCCCCTGCTTGATTCTTTTTATTTTAAAATAATTTATTTCTCATACTCATTTTTAATCACGCTAAAAAAATATTTTACACGTAAATTTTAAAAAAATTCTTACTTTTTAATCACATATTATATGTTCTCTCAATTTCTCTTTATAATAGCCATAAAGAATGGGCTAAATGAACTAAAAATTCCATTCTAACATAACCCTTCTTTTCTTTTCTTGTTTTAATAGACAATTAGACTGCATTTGTTATCTTTTAAATTAAACACTTGATCATAAAGAAAAGGACAAAAATATAAAGAAATTTGATATCATTTCACTTTTAGCTCATGAATAAACTTGGGCAAACGTGCCTATGCAATTCCTTGTGTCTTTGGGACCTCTCAAGTCACATCAGAATACGACACCGCATTAAAAAAAAACATATCCGAATCCAGTTTGTTGCGTTTTTTACAATAGTGCTACTTTAGGGGTACTTGCAGTTCAACCAATCATTTATTCTTCTTTCTTTTTCTTTTTTTGCGCCTCCTCTCCCACTTCCTATATACCCAACATTCGATTAGACTTTCAATAATATGATATGATTCCATTCATTCGAAATATTTTAAAGGAAGATTTACATTTCTTTCAATTTGTTACGATTTTGAAATCTGTAGGTACGCAAGTCATTTTAGGCAGAAGTTATCAGAAATTCCATTAAATGCTTACTCGATTTGTGTTTCCACTTAAGAGTATATTTTTCTAAAAATTTCGTTAATTCCTAACAACGTTTGATCCTCCCAGTCCCCCGTTGCAAAATCGGTGAAGAACTCTTATTTAAACTTTAAAAGTAGAGGTGGCAAACGAGCTGAGCCGGCTCGTCGGCTCGGCTCGTTTTTTCGGGCTCTTCAAAAAGACGAGCTCGAACCCGAGCCGAGCCTGCTCCGCTCGTTTTTTTACGAGAGGCTTGTGGCGATGAGCCACGACCCAGCTCGTAGGCTTGCCCTAAATTTATTTATTTATTGTTTTCAAAAAGACTAATATCCTATAAAAAAAAAAAAAACCTCGGCTCGGGCCCGTCAAGTATCCACTTTGGGCGAACTTCGGGCACGAACCGAGCTTAACGAGCTATGAGCAAGTACGAGCCGAGCTCATGTGGGCTATTGCCACCTCTACTTAAAAGGTTAAAACACCTTCCAAAAATTTCTACACATCACTAGCTAGCAAGTCAAAACCTATTTTTCCTAAGTCTATGGTAGGTAAATACAAAAGAAAAATGTTCCATTTGAATGGGAAAAAAAAATGTATCACTTGTTGAAAATTTTAGGGAGTATTTTCTGGTCATATGATTGACTAATCCATTTAAATTTCCACATTAAACGGCAGTTTTCCTTAAATTCTGCCCAAAAACTCTGAAGTTTGAACAATTTGCAATTTTTCATACCTTAGCTTGGATTTCTTTGGCTGGTAATGGCAGACACATTTTTTAGACCACTACCAATTTTTCTAGTATTGCAACCAATACAAAATTTTCACATCCAATTGAAATTCCTCATAAAGGAAAGTCGTGTATACGAATCATTGGAAATCCAAATTAATTCCACATGGGCCAAATATAGTGAATAGTACATGTTTAATGATATACGAGCGCAATGATTTATTTATAAATACAGTATGCATAAGCGAAGAGTTTTAGGTCGAACTTTTTTTTTTTTTGATAACCGTGAATGTCCGGACCAGATTGCGCGCACCTCGACTAATCCCACGAGGTCCTGAAGTTTACAGCCGTTTCTCACCTTAGTGGCCCTGAGGGGACTCGAACTGGTGACCATTAGGGAGCAAACCCAAAATCTGATCAATTGAGCTACCCCTCAGAGTTGAGTTTTAGGTCAAACTTAAGATAATAGAATATACATGACAACGAAGAACACAAGATTTAAAGAGCAATATTTTTATTTATTTATTTGATAAAAATTCTTAAAATTTAATTAACCATGAACCGGGTTTGTATATTTTTGTCAATCAATTTTTCTTAAGTGTTTAACCACACATTCTTCAAAATATCATTATTCTAAAACTCAGCTTTTTTTTTTATAACCGTGAATGTCCGGGCCAACTTGTGCGCACCCGACTAATCCCATGGGGTCCTGAAATTTACAGCAGTTCCACATGGGCCAAATATAGTGAATAGTACATGTTTAATGATATACGAAAGCAATGATTTATTTATAAATACAGTATGCACAAGCGAAGAGTTTTAGGTCGAACTTTTTTTTTTTTGATAACCGTGGATATCCGGATCAGATTGCGCGCACCTCGACTAATCCCATGGGGTCCTGAAGTTTACAACCGTTTCTCACCTCAGTGGCCATGAGAGGACTCGAACTGGTGATCATTGGGGAGCAAACCCAAAACCTGACCAATTGAGCTACCCCTCAGAGTTGAGTTTTAGGTCAAACTTAAGATAATAGAATATAGATGACAACGAAGAACACAAGATTTAAAGAGCAATATTTTTATTTATTTATTTGATAAAAATTCTTAAAATTTAATTAACCATGAACCGGGTTTGTATATTTTTGTCAATCAATTTTTCTTAAGTGGCCAATAAAATTTGTCTGCTCGTGGCGTGCAGAATCTGTGTGGAGTCGCGTGTGTACATACCATATTTTTATGGAGATTTATGCTGGTTGGACATAAGGCAACAGTCGAAGTAGTGTCAAAGATGATTTAGAGAGAAATGATTGAATGAAAAATTTGATTGTATTTTATATAATAAATGGTAGAGTGTTATGTAATATTATGTAAAATATTTATGTCAACCTTGATGTACATGTAACAAAGTCCTTTTATAGAATCTAGGGACGAATGAAGACCAGTGTTACTTTGTATAGTGCGTGTCGCCATCATTTTATTTTCTTACACTTTACTCCATTAAACCTATGTTTGAGTTCAATTAAATCTCTCTTTTTTAATTACACGTTTTTCAATAAAATAATATTACGTGTAAGTTCACAATTTTTCCTTCTTTTTTAATCATAAATTTTTTAAAAAATCGATATTTCAAAATGTATTTTTTTTCCTCAAAATTTGATTTTAATAAAGTCCAAACAAGGGCTTAAAGACAAGTGATTCTAAAATTTTGCTCGCTAAGAATGAATGGCGTACCATCCACGTTTCCCCTTCATCAAGTGGAAATCATGGAGTTTTATTTTTCTATCAAAAAATTAATTTGCACTAGATTTTATTCTTTAAAAATAATTAATATATAAGTTAAATTTATAAAAGCTAATCCAATTCAATTCTTCGCTCTAAAGTTATGTACTAGAACCAATGTTTTGAAAATCAAACTGACAATGTTTTGAAAATTGAACCGGCAGATCGAGAAAATCGTGAACTGGTTGTCAGATCTGTTTGATTATAGACAAACATTCGATGAAATCGGTGAAAATCTGGTCAAATGACCTGATCAACCGAAAACCAGTGGACCGAATGCGGTTTTCCAGAGTTTTTTTTTTTTACCTTGAAGAAAAAGGAAAATAAAAATAGATCTGCAGATGAAGCTTCTCTTACTTGCCCAAATTATTTGAAAGATTATCCATCAATTCATATGCACGCATATGTAGGGATGGCAAAAAAAAACTAGTCGGTTTGGGTAGTTCGAGCTCGGGCCAAGCCCCATTTTGGAGCGTCGGCTCGAGCCCGGGTCAGCCGGTGTTTTATAAAAAAAAGTAAAAAAAAAAAATTAAAAAAAAAAAACAACTTCAGCTGATTGGTACACATTAAAATTTTCATTCGCATTCTTCTATTCATGTTCAACCACAAATTTTTTAATAAAATAATATTTTTCATCACATCAACGACTTTTTCTTCTTTTTCAACCACACATTCTCCATCAATTTACTATTCCAGAATACATTCGTCCTAAATTAAAATCGCAATTTTGAAATTGTTGGTTTGAGTTAACATTAATTCATCAATATTTCAATTTACAGTCAAACTAAATTGCTTGGAAATAGTTCGACTTAGATTTTAATAGTCAAACATCGCTTAAAATCAAGTTGAACCGTTTGCGCAATTATTAGACAAATTACTTGTTTTAGCAAGATATAATATTTATTAGTTCAATTTATCTTCACCAAAGTTGGTATATCTTTATGGAAATAACGTTTTATGATAATATTTATTTTTTATCCCTACTGTATTAAAAGAGTCTACATGCCAATTACTATTCATTTTGAAGCATTTTCGATTGCCCAAATTGCCCCAACTATCCTATTTTTTTCCATTTACTTTTTACCCTACTATTCATTAAGTCAATAATTGTATGCGGGAGGAAAAATTTATGAGCCTCAAGCATTTTCGATTACCCAAATTGCCCAACTATTCTATTTTTTTCCCATTTACTTTTTACCCTACTATTCATTAAGTCAACAATTGTATGCGGGAGGAAAAATTTATTAATATTAAATTCAATAATTGTTTGCTCCCATTTTATCCTCTGAACAAATAGTCAATAATTTATCCACTCAACAAATAGTGAATAATTTAATATTAATTTGAGCGGACATGACAAAACAAAATCTTGAACTGGCAAAAAAAAAAAAGGGAGAGAGACTCCGCGTAAGGCGACGGTTGGTGACAATTGCCGGAGGCACTTTCCACCACTCGCGGACGACTCCTTATGTCCTATTTTTTTTCTTCAAAAATAATAACATTCTCCAATTTTTTCGTTATTTTTTTTTCTTTCTTGCTTTATCACATACATACATAAAATACATAAAATCAAGAATTTCTTGCGTCTTATTTCGTATCTCCACTCCGTGCCTTTTTTTTTTTATTTCTTATATTTTTTCCACATTATTAATTCTACTCACACAATCTATAAACACAATTTAATAAATAAAAATCAAAATTCCTGTTCATTTTGAAGCATTTTCATATGCACAAATCTATGCCTACAATTGTTGGCCGTATGGCAGAACGTTAGCCACAATTTATTTTACACGTTTTAGCCACTTTTCAAATTCAACTTTGTCACGTTAACTTCAAGTATTATTTATCCACTTTCCAAACTCAACTTTGCCACGTTAACTTTGAG
>CAIGRQ010131220.1:0-10700 GCA_903798375.1 Fraxinus sp. D2006-0159 | reverse complement strand
AAACTTGCAAAAAAAAAAAAAAACAAATGTTCTAAATCTCAATCTCGCTTTCGAATGTCATGTAATAATGACAGCAAAATTGGTACCAACTTGTAGATGGAAAATTATAACCTTGTAATTAGGCTCTTTTTGGACATATACGGTAGAATTTGGACCTTGAGGATTTAGTATTATTAATTAAGTAAGATAATAGATCAATAATGAAGTAGGATTTTACTTTTTCAAAATCAATGCCAACTAATAAATATTTTTGTTTGAAAGTTTAAGTCAAGCCGGCCAACACATTTAACTTTTCTAGGCTTTTTGGTTTTAATTTATTTTTCTAGGTACGAGTTGGTCTCTCACCGTTAAAAATAAGGAAGTTTACAATATTTCGTTAGAGTCAACACAATGAGCTCTTGGTAAAGTAAATATCTCAAATCGCTATTAAATTCTTACGTGGTAGGTTTTGTTTTCCAAATTGGTTGATTCCTAGAAATTTAAAGTGGTGTGTTTTCATAAGGGCCATGTGAAGAATTAACAAAGATTGGACCGTTTAGAATTGATTGTGCAACTATAAAAATAGTGGGGACCAGAATGCTACTAGGGTAATAGATTGAGGACCAATTGTGCAATTTTGGCAGAAAAGGATTGAGGTTGGAGGAAGGGGAGAGAAAAATTGAACATATTTCAAAAGCATACAAGAAATAAAAACTTTTCCAATTCTTCAAATTTAAAAGTGAAGACCAATGAACTTCCTACGTGTATACATTAAAAAATAACTTAATATTCTTTATAATTGTTGTTATCGAAATTCTGACAAATTTGGAAATCCGAATTATTACTGTATCGCAAAAAATGAATTGAAAAAGAAAAAATCAATTTTTATTGAATTTCCTCGTTCTTTTTTACTACTTCAATTTATTTTCTCATTGTAGTTTCGACTCTACCTTTTCAGAGTTCATTCTCCGACTACTGATCCTTAAAAAGTTATTACCTCACCAACTAACTAATTAAACGCAAACTCCTCCTCGGACAAATTCCTCTTTTGATTAGTCATGATTGAAAAAATTATGATCGGTTAAAAAATTGAACAGTTAGTTTTTATACATGAGAATTGATATAAACAGATGTAGAATGTTAGTGGCGTGTAAATTTATTATAAAATTTTATAGGCGCCGTTGACATGTAACTTTGCTTTTTGATGATGATCATTCCATGTCGACTTCTTGCGTGAGCATGGACATGGGCTCCATCGATGAGCTTGAGGCTTTTGGCGTCATACTTTCTTCCATGTATAATTGGATCGAGAACGATTTTTTTATTTTTATTTTTCCAGTTATTGATATTTTGTCATATTATTGAATTGTAGTGTTTGACTTCTTAGATTGATTTCAGCGTGATTCTTTTGTTTCGTTATTTGTGATCTAGTTTGCTGTGTTATAACCATGCTCAATGATTACTGATAGTGGATCTGAACCTTCTATTTGAGTGGATCTTCTTTCTTACGTACATTTGATCTTCATCTTATTACATTGCGATCCTAATTTTTCTCGATAAGTTAGATGATATAAGCTTATAGTAACTTCCACTATCCATATATACTATCATGCTAATGAATAATGAGAGATTCGAATGTGTAGCACTTAGGACATTTGGTTCCCCACTTTCTTAATTTCAATTAGATGGAATTCGATTCTTTTTTTTTTTCTCTTCATGATTAAGTGGTTTCATAATTCAAAACTGCATATTGAGATTTCGATAAGCAAATATGAAAAATTCCAATGTGAATACGCACGGCGTTAACTGGTACGTCGCGTGATGAGACAAAAATGCTCCAACTTCAAAATTTGTTGACAAAATGCGGAGTTTCATCAATTGACGGCATTTTACAATCAATCAAGTATTGGAGAAACACGTTTGACAATTACGCCTTTAACTGCAATCAACGCGACTTACTAGTTAATGCATTTTGTGATACGTAGGGATTTTGTTAACGTTTTCGAACAAGGGATCATTAATGTAAATGTTAGAAACTAAATTACCATTTTGAAATTTTTAATGAACTTGAGTGATCGTTGTTGAAAAATAATATTGTTGCTCACGGGGTAATGGACAGTATTTGGTACTTTGTGTGAAAGGTTGACATCCCCAATCCCAATCACAATCTCGCACCAGAGTCCGAGTCTTCTTTGGCAGTGAAGGGGCAGACTCAGGGCTCTGAAGTCAATGCTCAAATGTATTTATCTTGAAATTCACCCCACTCTTCACCCTACCCCACACCCACCCTGTTTGTCTACTTGATGCTCATGCCCAAAAATTCCCAACCCCACCATTGCATTTGCCCCCCACTTGCCTTATCTTGAATCTCTCCATCTCTCTCTACTTGTTAATTCCTATAAATTCTTTTATTTTTCAATTATATTGAGGAGAAAATAGGTTTTATAATAGTGATTTTTTGGACAACGTGATATTAAAAGAGAAAAAAAAAATTTACATTTACATTTACAATTATCTTATTAAAAAAATATATGTTTCAAAATGAATTTGAAGAAAAATATTTTTATATAAAAAAGGGTTAAAACAGGGGCTATAAACTATTCTTTCTTTCTGTTTAAAGACGTGTTTGGTCGTACTTAAAATTCAATTAAAATTGAAAATATAACCGTTATTGGATCTCACTCGTCTAATAAAAGTCAACAATAACGGCTAATTTTTCAATTTTAATCCGATTTTAATCTCTGTCGTTGATTAAAATGGTATTCACCCCTTGTTAGATAATCATACTTTTCAAAAAAATAAAAATAAATTATATGTACGTAAAAAAAAAAAATCCCTTCTTTTAACAACACAATCTCCTAAAAATTACTATTCAAAACTTATTTTTTTCAAGAGTATGATAGTCAAACAGGGGATCAGTGATGTGTCATCTTGGATTCATCAGTCATACTATTGATGAGTAACATTATTTATTGCGGGGTGTTCAAAAAGCTATGTAACAAAGCCCTTGTTCTATTTACTAAAATTCATTTTTTTAAAACTTATTTTTAACTATACACGGAATCCATAATTTTTATTTACTTTTCAACTATATATTCCATCAATTTTTGTAAAAAATCTACTTAAAAAAAATTCATTTTTAACTAAATCGAACGGGGTCAAATATTACTTTGCTATGTATGCATAATGTTGTATGAGAGCTGCTATTTGTACAGAAAAAGTAGTGTCAGAATTCATACCAATAACATTTGACAATTTTCTATTGGACAATGGCAAAAACAAAAGAAAAACAGACGTTGCTGTGTAAAAATTCTGGCAATAATTTTCTGTACAAGGGAAATTGCTAATTTTTTTTTATTGTATAAGATCGAACGATGTAATAAATGAGTTTCAACGACGAACGAGAAAGAGATGTAGGGAACAAGAAGTGTAAGAAGTCCAACCCCAGACTAGTGAGAGAAAGTGAGGCTAAATGATGTCAAGAGCACAATAAAAACAAAAGCAAAACAAGAATCAGAATTCTAACCAAAAGCCTTGTTTTTCACTCATCCATCTCTTCTTCTCCACCCAAACCTCTTAACTTTTTCTCCCTTCTTTCTTTCAAATGGAAATCATGTTAAGGCCTCAAGATAGAGAGAATAACCAATCTCCTACAACTTCACCTAACAGCAATGGCAGCAGTAGCAACAGCAATGGATCACTCCAAGTCCCCACCCCACCCCTCACACCTACCCCCATCCCCAGATCTGATGCTAATCCTTACCCAACAACTTTTGTCCAAGCTGACACCTCCACCTTCAAGCAGGTGGTTCAAATGCTCACTGGATCTTCTGAAACCGCCCAAAAAGCCTCTAAATCCGATCCACCACCGCCTCCCTCTGCCGCCAAAGGCGGCCCCAGGATACCACCCATCAAGAGCACTGGTGGCAAGAAACAGGGATTCAAGCTGTATGAACGAAGGAATAGTCTCAAAAATGGTCTTATGATCAACACTTTGATACCTAGTCTAGGTCAGAATTCAAGCTTTTCACCACGAGAGACCGAGATCTTGTCCCCGAGTATTCTTGATTTTCCTTCGCTGGTTCTTAGTCCGGTCACCCCTTTGAATGAGGACACACTGAGCAAATCCTCACCTTCAATGGGGAGTGCTTCTGAAGAGGAGAAAGCAATTGCTGAGAAGAAATTTTATTTGCATCCATCTCCTAGAACATCAACACCTAGAGATTCTCAGCCACAGCTCTTGCCACTTTTTCCGGTGACTTCTCCCCGGGTTTCGGGTTCTTCTTCTTGAAGCCATCGCCATGGCCTTTTATTTGTGATGTAACTGAAACTAGTTCTTAGGTCAAAGAATTGCTGTTAATTTGATCTTTTCATGTTAATTTTATCACAAAGAAAAACTTCTATTTTCTTTGTTTCTTCTTCATCTTCTTCTTATCTTGAATTTTTTGCTCACTTCTTTGGTTACGACGATTTAGCTGACATTTCTCACTTCATGTTGCATCGATGGTTGGATTTTTTCAACTATAAAGTTTGAAAAAAAATCAACTTTGTGATATCATGTAAATCAAAGTATTGGGTTTCCTTTTTCAGAAGAAAAAAGGGATCAATTTCAACAAGAAGAATAGTTCAATCTTGATGAATCAAATTCTTATTCTCATATATGTGCTTTTAATATATTGATATTATCATCTGATCTTTATACCAGTGGAGGCAGCACAAATGCATTGAAAAATGCATAAATCTTACTGTGTTAGTATCAGCATATATGCGCTTAAAACATAGGAAAAAGGTACAAATCCTCTTGGTAACTTTCCAAGACCAAATTCATTTTCATAAGCAGATTCTAAATTTAGAGTACTGTTGTATCATTTCTGTGTTTGTCTATTTCGAGAGACTGTATACAGCTCAATCTTATACTGTGTTAGGCGATACTGTACAGTATAACGAACAGAACAAAATTGAATCTTTGTTCGATTTAGCAAGAAATCAAAAAAAATTAGTGGATTTTGATAAAATTAACGAAATGTATTATTTAAAAATTGTGAATCTCATCAAATGTATTTAATTGTTAATTTTATTTTATTTTTAACTAATCGAAAGAGGGACTTGCTGTTTTTTGTATTTACTTACCTAGAAGCGTATTTTTCAAGGTGGGACTACTCAAAGTTAGAAGTAGTGGATCTTTCTTTGAGCAGTGATGATTGGGTGGACATAGGATCCAAGATAAGCTTTTGAATATTTTGGACTTCCCCCAATGAGTGTGTTACACCCCCCCTACTACAATGTTTTAATATGGACCACTATTATAATATAATTAAAAGTATGACAATATTAATTATGTTAATAAAAGTAATTTTCTTTCTTAAACTTTGTAATTTTTGTAAATAAAGTCGAAGCACTCAAAGTGGTGTAGTTTGACTTGAAATTGAAACACAATAACAAGGCAAAAGTGAGGAGAGAGAAAGGTCAAATATGTGATGATTGATGATTGAAAATGAATTAAATGATGGCATTGTTTAAGAGATTGAAGAAAAACAGAGAAAAAGCAACCCCCTTTTCCTATTTTCCTTTGTTTACTTGTTTTTGGCTCTATGCTGAATTGGCAAATGCCCAATAAATCAAATCATCTTGAAAAAAATTCACCATTTATATCACATTACAGTTGCTAAATATTTCTTGCAGCAATAGTCGGCTTATCGCTGATGATTTTTTTTATCATTGCAATAATGGTTAAATCTTGTTACATGTACATCAAGATTTACAAAATGCATTACATAAAGTCACATGACATTTTACCATTTGCAAACTTAAAATACAATCAACTTTTTCATCAAATCATTTCCCTCCATATTATATTATGGAATCCATTATGTACATTTTTTATGTACAAATAGCAAAATTCATAATAGTTTACAAATGGTAACCAACCAACTCTGCATGCAGTTCTATCGTGTTAAAGCACTGTAAAGATCATTAGGCAAGATTATTCAGAGTCAAAAGTTGTTTTTGAATCTACCTTTAGAGGAAACTGACCCAAAGGGACTTCCTCAAAAAAACTCTTCAACCAAAAACAGAAGCATAAGCTATCTCAAATAGGCCCTTAGTTATCCCGCACAAAGAGTTTATGCGTCTAGGACTTTGAAATTGAAAGGCAGTAGTTACATTTCAATACTCAATTATAAGCAGCTGAAAGGTAAGATTAAAGACCATTGGCTGATGTATAAAGTTGAACCAAGAAATTCAATGTTGATGATTTTGTGACTATTTGAGCTGCAACCAACTCTTGTGGTTGAAAGGTTAATATCAGAAAGCACCATCTACATTATTACATAATATTTTCATTATATGTAAGTGAAATATACCGCAATACGAACAAATAAGAAAACCCAAGCGCGCAAAAAACAGAAAGCTATCAGTAGTTTGCCTACAAACAACCTCATTCATGTTTATCTTCAATGGATCATGTGTTTATGGCACATGAGAATGAGTAGTTTACAGTAAACTAAATCCCTACTTAAATTTCTGAAAATGACTTAACAGTCTTGAACCCGTGATTCTCTGGAAGAGGACCATTTCCTGGCCGGATAGAAATTATCACGCCCAGACCTGAAATATAAGGGGCAATAGATGATTTTACAGGGAATCAAGGTAAAATATGTTTCTAACTGAACTGAAGAAAACTTGCTTGCTTCTTGATGAGCATGTTTGGAAAGTGATTATTATTAAATCACTTTCGATCAAACATACTTTTATCTACCCATTTTCTAGGACCTGCAACAACTATTCATCTATTATCTACACATTTCATAAGACCCACAACTTATAATCACTTAGATTTTACTTAATCACCTCCCAAACATGCACTTAATTCATAAAAGAATTTTTTTACCTCCATATTTTAAAGAGGATCAAAGGATTTCACTCCTCCGCTAAAGAGGCTTGAAACCAAGTCATCACTCTCGTAAAGCTTTGCTCTTACGGCTTAAGCTAGGTCTTGACTTTTAATTCATAAAAGCTTTACGGAAAATAATTTGAAAGCAGCACACTACCTGCTGATTTCGCAGCTGTAGCTTCTTGATAGACATCGGTGACAAACAGAATCTCTGAAGGATTATCTACTCCAAGAGATTCTGTGATTTCAACGTAACTTTTTGATTCTTTCTTATTCCTGCAGGCAACAGAAAGAAGTTAAGATTTTAAGACAAAGATAAAGAGAAACAAATTCGAACTAAAAGTATTTTCATGGAAGCATAAATTTACCCCACTGTAGTATCAAAAAACCCGCACAAGTACTTTCGCAGGTCCCCATAATTTGTATTACCAAACAAAAGCCTTTGTGCCAATCTACTGCCGCTGGAATAAATATACACCTGATGGGGGTAGAAAGTAGAAACAAACGGTTAAGGGGTTGTTCACAAAGCTTTTGATAAAAGTGCTAGCAGATTTTGATAAATGTTGACGAAAGATGAGGTTGAGAAATTGATAAAAATTGTGAATTCCATGAAATGTATAGTAAAATTGAAGATCAAACAAGCACTAAATGTACAAAAATTACAAGTTCTTCTGCCATATCCCTTTTCGAGCAATTTGATGCACAATAATTAAACAGAGAGAAAAACACTTTGGTAATGCTTATTGCTTCCTGAATCAAAAATAAAAGCTATACCTAACGATCTATTCACAAACACATTTGGTGCAGCTTCTTCAAATAATCAGTTAGATTTTTCTGATTTAGGCCATAATCGGTGGGCAGGGCTTGGGGCACCTTTTCAATCAAATTTAATTATAGATTTTTGAAGATAGAATCGTCCTATTCTGCTAAGAAAAATGCACAGCATAGAATATGGTATTTCAAAATGACTCCAACACTTATGCCAATCAATTGATATAATTACATCTAGTCAAACTCTAATAATTTTATACTGCAAAAATGAAGGTTTAGCGTAAGAATCTTAAAGTCTTTTATTTTATCAACTAACCAATTTAAAAGGTGATTGTTCCAAGGACCATCATGAACTATCACTATCAACTTGAAGTGCAACTTTTTTGCCGATGATAGGCTAGTATTAAGAGCATCCACAGCTATCCAAAAATATTGTCATTCTCATGCTCTTGAATCAATGAGAAGATATAGGAATTCCTAACGAAACAAGAAAATATGTTTGTGCAACTCAACAGTTATGCAGGAAAAACACTCTGTATAGCAGAGTTGAGGCTTCAACAACCAACAAAAAATTTCATCAAGAAGACTTGGGAAAGCAGAGTAAGAATTCCCAAGGGAAATTTCTTATATCCCACACCCACACCCACACCCACACCCAGACACACACACACACCCCATTAAAAAAATAAAAATCAGGCTATCAATTATTAGCAAAAAGAGCAAATATATCCTATACTGTCTGTTATGCAACATTTTGCTATTTTGGTTCATTTACTATGATACTGATGCAGGCTTTATGAACAAGTTGGAAGCAAGAGTAACCTTGATTCCCAGGGCATGCCACTTTTCCAAAGCTTCAGGTACATCATCAAACACGACTGACTCTATCTCATTTCTCTGAAATCCTGTCCGCCATATGTGACCCTGCACAAGAGGAAGTTAAAATTAAGAGTTTACTAAGGTTAAATGCACTTCTTCTGAACATTTCCCAGAACGAAAGAGAAACTGATTTTTTTAACAATGATCTGGCTTACTTGTAATTGTTTCAAGGAAGTAATTTTACGGTCAGCTTTAATCATTGCCTCCACATTAGCAACCAAAGCTGCAATCACCTCTTCTTTCCCTCCATCAGAAGGGATGGGAACTTATAAGAAAGGCAATCTTTGACCGTTCAACCAAGAGAAACTGCTTGATGAGTAACATATTTTGCCAATTTTCTATCTAGCTGGGAAAAGAAGCTAGAGAAATGTATTAGCAGTAGATCACATTACTGAACCACCAGTGCTAAATAAAAAAATGGATAATACACAAATGACACCAACCTCTTTAGTAATTAGTGTCTTCCAAACTGAACCAATACCAAAATGTACAATGGTTATACAACAGAAAAGAGGTAACATAGATCATCAGTCCAATTCATAGTCAGCCAATGTTTAATGATTTAATGTTTTTTCAGTGGCCAGAAACCGCATTCACTCTTCTTTATGCACTAATTTCTCGCGTGCTAATCAAATAGGCACGCAAAGTTACTATTTACAGTGAAACAGTAATTGCGAATTTCTTTTCACTAACACGTGCAAGAGATAGCAAAGGCACAGACATTTAGGAATGTATCTCCACAAAGGGTTTCTTAAGTGGTTGAATTACTTGAGCCTTGAGTAAATTGATATCATCTTGAGTTTCTGACTCTTCATATGTCAGTTCTAGATGCTTCCCCACGTTCTCACGTGCATATGGAAAGAGCACATCTGTAACAAACGATATAGGAGTGGTGGTTCCTTCAATATCCAGTACAATGCAGCGCTGCAACAAAATTAAAATATATAATAAGGCCAGATCCAGAGATTTCTAGCACGATAGAGAATGGTGTGAAACTTACTCTTGATGGCTCAATGCTGTTATTTGAAGAAAGAATCCCTGCCTTTGCAGAAACTTTCCCATTCCGACCTAAAATTCCATTGGAACTATGGATGGCACCATGAGAAGGAGTTGAACAGTCCAATCCTAATTGATGGAGTTTAATTGCAGCATCAAAGAGATAGTGGTAACATTCAGCCTGGAAGAATAAGTTGTCAATTGAAATGACAAAATGTCACAAGAAAATAAATAAAACCTAACTAGCATAATTGTGGACATTCAAAAGTCTATAAAGCGAACAACCTAGGCAATGATAAAAATTTGATAATAGAACCCAAAAGCAAGATATCAGGTCTTTGATCCTAAACTGTATCAATTTAAGTATATAAAAGTTTTAGACAACATGACAGGGCTAATGAATGACAGGATTTTTGTTAAAGACAATATTTAAATAATTTAAATGTGGTCGTCCAGCGTTCTCTAACAGTTTAAGCTTTTAGCTGGAATGGTTTAATAAGATATCGGAGCAAGCAAAGGTCTTGGATTCAAGTCTTGCTGTCACCCATTTAATGAAATTGTGTAGGAAGAAATAAATCCCTCCTGCAGTTGGCAATTAGACAATTCTGAATGGTACCATGATCAATTCAACCTCAATTGATGAAGTTAAATAGCAGCATCCAAATAGAAAATGTGTCATCCATAGGGATGGCAATTCGAACCGTTAAAACCGCGGTTAACCGAACCAAATGGGGCGAAAAAACCCGAACCGATGGTGCAATGGGGTGATTATGATTTTGATTTTAATGAACCGCTTTATTTAGGACGAGTATGGTATTTAGCGATGGTGCCCCGCCTCGAACCGATTACCCGTTAAAAAAAATAATTAATTGGACAATTGGGCTTTCCATTATTCTTTCTCAAAATTAATTAAGCAATTTTTGACAATTGGGCTTCCCAAAATTCTGGTCCAATTAACATTAAGTAAACCTTAACCCAATAACCTAACTCACTGCCCAGGTAACCTAATTTCAATATACCCTAAACGTTAAATTAAACTCAGGTTTACAGTCTCCAGACTACACTTCTCCTCCACTCAAATTCGCCCTCGCCCTCGCCCTCGCCCGTTCCAGGTATGGTATAGTTTCATATTTCTTAAGTGCTTGTATTGTGCCTTAAGTTGGTAAATAATTTTGTGCATCAA
>CAIGRQ010131163.1:0-10479 GCA_903798375.1 Fraxinus sp. D2006-0159 | reverse complement strand
TTTTTTTTTTTTTTTTTCTGATTAACATACATTTTAGCAAAATAATCAGTCAACTGACAGAACCCAAAAGCCACTCCCCATGTGAACCCGAACAAGAACCCACAAAAAAACCCACCTTGTATACAGTAACTTGAACCTAATTTGCGATGACAAGTCTTGTTCAAGAACACTTTTCAAAGTAATCGGGCGGTGACTATAAAAAGAAGAAACAAGAAACTCGCATGCATATGGTATGCACAAAACTGTGCGAAAAAGAAAAGTACTCTGCGCGGGAACCAAGACAAAGAGGCCTAGATTTGCAACTATGTGCTTACCATTTTCGATAGAACCACCCATACAATTTTGAATGGATTTTGCTACTGGAATATCAAAATTGTACATAAAAGTTATATAATATGACGTGGATGAAAATGTTAGATTGTATTTTAAACTGACAAATGATAGAATTTATTGTGTATCTTCCGACTTATTGATCCAATATTAATGCACTTGATATTCTGGTATACTATGTGATCTCATCTGTTCTTTCAGTCTTGTCAAAACTATAAAAAGAGATGCTTCTTGTCTACCGTGTTGGTGGTTGATTCAACTGATACCGAGATGCTGTTTTCCGTTGCAGGTCTTTCAAACTAAAGCCGCTAAATTTATTGCACACCACATGTTTGATATATTTCATATTTCTTTATTAGTTTTGGAACTTAAGAGCACTGGGGTATTTTCTGGTGATCTGAATCTATAGCATATATATTGGTGTTTGGTATAGAAGAAATAATTAAAGAAACAGAGAAAGCAGAGTAAATAAACAGAGTGAGAGGGAGAAAGAAATATAAAGAAATAGAGGCGGTGGAGTCAGATTGGTGTTAACGAGATTTTTCTCTGGTTTTGGGAATAATTTAGTGTGGAGTCTGTTGGGTGTGTCTCCTGGGCTGACTAGGCTCACCCGGAATTTGTGGCCTTTGCCACCGACCAAGGGAACAACCTCTCTGAGGTTCTCTTCCCATTGAAGCCACCATTTGTTTAAACTCAAAATTTGCACAAACCCCATTCCTCCCTTTTCTTCTCTCAAAGTGCTTGGTTACTGTCAAGATTCTGTCATTCAACGCATATATACTTACCTCTTTGAGATCCCATTACCTCCCTTTGTAGTTGAGAAAATTGGCTATATTCAGAAATTTGGTCCCCACACCTGGAATCCTTTAAAGTTTACCATTCCCACGACTCCTTTCCTCGATTTTAGTTTTGTCTGATCATTTGGGATGTCCACAGTTCAATCTGGGGCAGTACATATTTCTGTGATCAATTGAGAAATTTGAAGTATAGTTTTGGAGTACCAGAAGAGAAATACACCGTTGAGTTGCACCGATGAAGTTTATGAAACTTGGATCCAAGCCCGATTCCTTTCAGACAGATGGGAACAAAGTTAGGTAAGATCTATATCTACCTAAGAAGATCTATTGTCGTTTTTACTTAATTTATAGTGATGCACTGCAACTGTTTAACATAAATTTTCTAGTCTTTGACGTCTTTTGCTTCACTTAATTTGATTTATATTTTGTGAAATTGCCTCAGCCTTTTCGATAATGTTTAACTTTTCAATCTTCTGATTTGTTTTTACAGTATCTGTAGTGCTTCTGAGCTTGTTTAGGGCAAAAACTTTAACTGTTCTTTTGGAAATATAACCAGTTTTATTAATAATCTACCAGTTTGTAGAAAGACTAAATATGTTAGATAATCATTGTTAAGTGATATAGGTCTAATTTGTTGTATCATGTAAAATAGCAATTAAGATGACCTCAATTGACTACACCAAGCCATCAGGTGTTTGGCATTATAAATTTTTGGGAAACTGGTTTTGTTTTGACTAGCCAATACTGGTATATTTTTAAGATGTCTTGGTAGACTGGGGGAACCCCTGGATTTTCCACAAGGGTGTACCAAATTGTCAATTCCATGGAAGTATTCGCTTTCTTAAATTCAATTTAAAGAAAAGTACTCTATACAGTATTGTCACTAAGATTTGACAGTGTGTACACCAAATGCACGTTGTTACTGTAACTGAAGTCAAGGCTTCAAGCCATAGTGATTTGCCAGTGCCAATATACCACTTTATATCCTTTTTTTTTTTCTCTCTTGAGTGTTTGTTATGCGATCCATGTTTTGTGTTTTTAGAAGCTCTCAACTGCTAAATTTTCATGACTCATATCTACTGCGTAAAATGTTAACATTTTGGAATAAATCATCTTCTGCAGATGTGTGGCTACTGAACTGGCAACAGACATCGTGATTCATGTAGGGGATGTGAAATTTTATCTGCACAAGGTACAATGATTAATAATTAATGTATATAATCACGACGGCTGTCAAAATTTTCGTTTCGACGGCTATGCCTTGCTGGCATTACCGAGTCAGAACTTCTCTGACAAATGAATCTACTTCTTGATTGTTATTCTTTCGAAGCATTAGCACCTTTGTTGCCAGTGCACAATCAAGAAAAAATTCTTTTATAGATTAAAGTTGATAGAAAGGCAGATAAAAGTTTTTTCTTTTTTTGGTGGCTATTTCAATTGGACAACAGCTGTATGTGCCCGTTGCTCTGAAATTTGTGATCTGCTGAGTGCTAAAATAAGTTTCAATTAGCGTCCCTTTTACCTCTGACACCCTAATTGATGTGTGATTTCAAAGGGGTTATATAATTCATTAATACTGATTTGCTGCCAAAAATGGATTATGCAGTTCCCTCTTCTGTCTAAAAGTGCACATTTACAGAAGTTGGTTTCTTCATTGGATGAAGGAAACAGTGATGAAATCTACATTCATGACATTCCAGGAGGTTCCAGTGCCTTCAAAATATGTGCCAAGTTCTGTTATGGAATGACTGTTACCCTAAATGCTTACAATGTTGTTGCTGCACACTGTGCAGCAGAGTATCTGGAAATGCACGAGACAATTGAAAAAGGGAACCTCATTTACAAGGTTGACGTTTTTCTCAACTCCAGCATTTTCAGAAGCTGGAAGGACTCTATAATAGTTCTTCAGACTACAAAGTCTATGTTACCATTGCCCGAGGAATTGAAGTTAATCAACCACTGTATTGATGCTATTGCTTCAAAGGCCACTGTTGATGTTTCCAAAGTGGACTGGTCCTATACCTATAACAGAAAAAAGCTCCCCGAGGAAAATGGGAATGATCACGGCTGGAATGGTGTCAGAAGCCGAATGGTGCCAAATGATTGGTGGGTTGAGGACTTGTGTGAGCTTGAAATAGAGTTTTATAAGCGGGTTATTATTACCATTAAAACAAAAGGGATAATATCTAATGAAGTGATTGGAGAAGCTTTGAAAGCTTATGCTTATAGAAAGCTGCCAGGCTCTAGAAAGGGTGCTGTGCAATATAATGATTTTTCACAGCTTCGCCCAATACTGGATACCATTTTGTATCTTTTGCCTGCAGAAAAAGGCAGTGTCTCGTGTAGTTTCTTGCTGAAGTTGTTAAAAGCAGCCATTTCTCTCAATTCTGGAGAAATGGTAAAGGACGGACTGGTAAAGAGAATTGGGCAGCAATTGGAGGCAGCTTCTGTTAGTGATCTGTTAATTCGAACTTGCGAAGGGAAGCCAAATATGTATGATGTCCAAATAGTCCAGAAAATACTTGAAGAATTCACGATACAAGATCGAAATGCAAAAACTGAAATAGGAAATGAGAACGAGATTCAAGAAATTAGAAGTCCGGGGATCTTATCAGAAGCTTCGAAGCTTATGGTGGCAAAGCTAATTGATGGTTACCTTGGCGAGATTGCAAAGGATCCAAGTCTACCTTTGTCAGTTTTTATTGGTATCGCAGAGATGGTTTCTAGCTTTTCTCGACCTGCACACGATGGTCTTTATGGGGCAATTGATGTGTATCTCAAGGTAAAGCCTCTTAAGCTTTCTGCAGAATATAACAAATAAAAAAGATAATAGTCGCCGACATTATTAGCTGCCTACCTAACATTTATCAGCATCTTAGTAACTAAGATCTGTTCCCCTATAAAATTCTATTTGATATAGCATTTTCTGTTTTATGTAGAGAAAAAGGAAATATATTTGTTTATAATATCATAGATGATAGAACGATATTGTGAGCATAAAATATGATGGTTGCCATTTGAAACTTATCATTAACTGAATCTGTGGTGGTTGTGTAGGTGCACCCTGGGATCAGCAAGAGCGAGAGGAAGAGGATATGCCGGTTGTTCGACTGTAAGAAGCTCTCAGCAGATGCATGCATGCATGCAGTGCAGAACGAGAGACTTCCTTTACGTGTGGTAGTCCAGGTGCTCTTTTTCGAGCAAGTCCGATCAGCTGCATTGTCTGGCAGCAGCACTCCCGATCTACCTAAAGCTATTAAAGACCTCAACTGTGCCTCCTACAGGAGCTCAAGGACAGCAACAACTAATGCAGATGAAGATTGGGATGCTGTGGCTTCTGCTGCAGAACTCGGAGCCTTGAGAGGGGAGGTGGCTGCCTTGAGAGTGGGGAATGGAGTAGTGCATGAGAGAAATTATGGAGATAATAAGAATTATTCTGACAAGGCTGCCATTAGTAAAATGAAAGGGCTAATTACATCGAAAAAAATATTTTCCAAAATCTGGTCGAGCAAATCAGGACAGGCAACTGAGAATAGTGGCTCGGATTCTTCAGAAAGTCTTGGATCTGCCAACCTCGATGAAGCTACGTCAACGCCCACAAGAAGAGGGAGGCTTTCTGTTTCTTAGCGTAGAGAGTCCAAAGGGTGTGAGTTCGTGGGTGAATTCCATTTACGGTAACTATGCTTTCATTCTAATTCAATCAGGTGACTTTCAATCGTGTAATTATATTTTAATATGATTTGAATAGGGTAACTATACATTAGTTTGATTTCGATTAAGGTAACTTTGCCCAATTCCACTAACGACAATCGATGACGTGGTTGTCAATAATTAATTATTATTACACATAAACCGTTGCTTCTTGGCATGAAATAAGTACAAGTTCTTTGAAATGATAGGCATCGTTTATTGACTGCTTTTTTCAATTTTCGTTAGTCCAAAGTGACGGAATTAGACGGGATTTTCTTATTGAAATCAAATTAAAGTATAATTATTCAATGAGTAATACTATTTGTATATCATTGTGTACATAATGGATGGCATGAAAGAGGGGGGAAAAAAAAGATGCGAAAAGAAAAAAAAATTCAATTATTATAATATTTCTCTCTTCCATTCCTTCTATATGTACACAATTATGTACATAATCATGTACAAATATTATCAATCTTATTCAATTGAACAAAATTAAGTACAGTTACTTGATTGAAATAGAATTCGGTATAGTTATCGCAAATGAAATTTACCCAATTGCTGAAGGCCAAAGTTGAAAGCATGAGGCCAAAAATGTCCCTTTCCAAAACTTATCTAAGCAATTGGGTTATCACCTCAAAATTTTGCTCAGTGGTCCTTTCCAAACATTTGGAGATAAGAATCCATTGCCATCAACAAAATCCAGCCAAATAATATAATATAATATACTAACCTAAATTCCAATATGGGCTGGAATTCCATTCTCTGCGAACATCATTTGTGTTTTGGAATTTACATTAAAAAATACAAATAAGATTGGATTAAGATGCCACGTACCCCAGAGTTAAAACTTTAACTTCAATGGATCTTTTTCGTCCTTAGTTGTGGTCTCGTTTTCAGCTTCATTGTTAAAAAAGTTATTATATGAAGGATGAATCATGTAATTTTGAAAATGACGAATAAGATTTCTCGTCTAACTTAGTCATGTGGACATGTATGAATAAAATAACAAGTACTTGAACGATGTAACAAACTACCTCAGGCTCGTATAATAGGACATAATATATGTCAAGGTTTATAATTAATTCTCATCAAATTTTATTGTAACTTCAAGTGCAAAACGTTAATATAGTTCGTGATTAACGAAAATTTACAAGTATATCTAATATTTCATGTAATGAACATACGATATAGTGCGTGTTATGCTCGTGTCCCACAGTGAGAAGCCAAGTGGGCTTCATGGCCTCTCTCGGGCGAGGACTCCGAGCCTTTCCTAGGAGACGCTGCTTCTGACCTCTCCAAGGAGGCTTCCCCCCTAGCCCTAGGAGTTGCCTCTTTCTGGTCGCCTCTCGTGGCTCTCTTGTTAGATATTTCTCTTGGACCGCCTTCAAGCCTTTCTAGGAGCTGCCTCTTTGGATCGCCTTCGAGCCTTTTCCAATAAACGTGTCTTCGAGACGATGCACTCCATCATTCCTTCACCTCTTCTTCTTTTCGAAGCGACGAGGCGAGACCCAATCCTAGTCGTGTAAAGAGGCCACTTTGATCCGGGATGTTTTGGTCACATCCCGATACTTTGTGCAAGTTGCAATTTGACACCTTAAGCCACATGTAATTTGATTGATGTGATATTTCTACGAGGATGATAGGAAGTTAAATTTCCTCTTTTCGAACAGTTTTAAGATGTCACGTGCATATAATGGTTTGGATATGACGTTTTGACACCTATCAATTATCTGAGAGACTTCAAATTCATTCATTTTTTTTTATAAATACTCACACTTGATTATATTTGAAGGTAATTACAAATTGATATTTCTCAATCTAGAACTCCGAACTCTTATCTCACATTTTTTTCCTCCGTGTTTCTCCCAAGCCAAAAGTATCTGTCCATTTATTCGTTTGTGAATCGAAGTGCATACGATCGCGGCCCTTCCCGTCTTTGTTCGGAGAAGCCTAGATGTGTGTCTTTAACGCTTATGTCCAAATGTACATAGTGTGCATGGATGGGAGAGAAGTAGAGATATAAGTCCCAATCAAATTCGAAAGTCAACAATACGTATAAAATAATTATTAAAGAAGATAAGGTGGAGAGGTTTCTTTTTAACATGTAGTGAAAGATGACTCATATGTAATCTATCACCACAAGGAGAAGGAATCTGACCTAAATGTTGTCCCAAAACGAGAAGACCTTTACATGTTCAAATAACATATTTTCTTGAAATATTACTATTAATATTTTTACTTCTCTATATAATATATAAAAATAAATTTTTTGAGAAGAAATTATTTTATTCCCTATTTAAAAATAATAATAATCTTGTGATCATATATTCAGTGAAAAAAAATGATTAAGAAAAGAGAAGAATCCAATGGTGGCGTGCAGGAAACCTCCCCTTTCGCGGAAACACGGAGCCGCTCTTGCCCAACACTTTGGAACCACCCCAATGTCATGTCGAGTCACCCTCCATTATAAAAATTAAAAATCATTGAGAAAAACTCAGTCTCGAACCATGGTTAACTTTTGCAAAAATTTATAAAACTCTCCTCTGTGGCTAATTCTTCGTAACATTAACAATTTTTATTTTTGTTTTTGTTTTCAATACTCTTATTACTCTATATTTGAATTATACTTTCTTTTCTTTTTCTTATTTATTAAGAATATATTTCCATTCTTTATTAACATTTTCTCATTTTTATTTTTTTATTTTAACATTTGTACTATATTAATATTAAGTTTAGAAAATTAAAATAATATCCTCATGAACTAAAATTGCATTAAAGTTGACCTCAAAAGTTTAAAGCTTAAATTCCTTTGTATGTAAATATATTAGGCCCCTGTTTGATTGATAGTGATTTTAATTTAGATTTTTTTAAAAAAATCAAAATCAATAATTAATTTTAAAAACATATTTTGTGGGTTCTACAATTTTGTTAAAATCTGCTAAAAATCTGATTTTAATCTCCTCTAAATAGAGGCTAGAGAAATTTTAATTTATGTATCACACACACACACACACAACATTTTATTTTTTATTTTATTTTTCTGCTTACGAGAAAAAGGGAAAAAAAATGAGAAATTTATACTGAATAGTAATAGGTGGCGTTTTTGTGAATTCTAAAACATGAGGGATGTCTCCGTATTTGCGAGAAATTCCAAGGGAGGATCTTTTAATTTACTCAAAAGTACAAGCTTCACTAACCATAGTTTAGTCCACTCCGATGCTACCTTTTATATCTCTAGCTTTCTACTCTTTCAACTCTGCCTGGAAATTCTCTCTCTAGTTCTTGCTTTTGTTTCTCTCTCTAGTTTGAGAAATTTGCAAATCCCATTCGATCATTTGAACTTTGATGTGCCTAAGAAAATGAGTTGCAATGGCTGCAGAATTCTTCGTAAAGGATGCAATGAAAATTGCATTCTTAGACAAAGTTTACAGGGCATAGAGAGCCCACAAGCACAGGCCAATGCCACTGTTTTTGTTGCTAAGTTTTTTGGCCGTGCTGGTCTCATGTCCTTTCTATCTTCTGTCCCCGATTCTCAAAGACCAGGTATCGTTACACCATCTCATCTAAAAGTTTAAGGTAAATCGGGTTTGTACGTGATATGCAATTATTGTTTGTTGATGAAATTTTCTATTACAGCGTTGTTCAAATCTTTATTATTTGAAGCTTGTGGAAGAACGGTAAATCCAGTGAACGGAGTTGTGGGATTACTGCGGACGGGGAACTGGCAGGTTTGCCAGTCGGCGGTGGAGGCGGTGCTGAGAGGCGGCGTTTTGCGGCCCTTGCCAGAAGTTTCTCAGTCGCCGGAGTTTGATGAAGGATCAGAAGCTAATAACAATGATTTATACAGATCGCAAGATCTGAACTTGAGGGTTAAAAGGAAAGGTTTTGATGCTGACCTGAATCTTGGTCTGACAGTGGGTTTTCCGAGAAAAAATCGGCTGAGCGAGGAACGGCGACCGGATTCTCCGTCTGACGAGTCTGAAATGACGACGTTGGAGAGTGGTCTTCTGTGTAATCAAGAATTGCAACAAAATCACCAAGGACAGGAATCAAAGCTTCTGAGACTATTTTTCTAAGCTTTTTTTTTTTTTGTGTTCTTGGGCACTTGATTTCTCAATTTTGTAGTGAGGAAGAACTTTGAATAAACACAGAGTAATCAGAGTTGCATTGTGTCTGAATTTCAGAATCTTTGTGTCTAAAGATATTACTATGGTGCAAATATTGACGTTTACAGAATAAACTTCCCTTTTCATTATTTTTTGATAAATTTGAAGTCATCCACGTAAACTATTTTGTTAAAAGTAAAATACTACTTCTAAAATTAAGAAATTACGATTGTAAAAAGTAAAATATTTCTTTTGAAATTAAGAAATTATTTTTGAACCACAATTTTTGTAAAGAACTTTATTTATTAGAAGAATTTTAAAAGAATCGAAGAGAACACAACTTTTTCATAAAGCTATTATATGGAAAGTAGTCTCTCGGGACATAGTTCGATGGTGCAAAGGACAGAAGTGAGATAGTCTCAATTAAGCTGACGGCCGCAATATGAGGGTTCGATTCCTGCCTCCAACAAGGTTTATAATTAAATTCTTTGTGAGCACCAATATGACAGCTTTTGTACTCTGATCTACTAAGGCACATCCCGCGATTTACCTCATCCATGATGTTCTAGGGACGGAGCGGTGAAAAACCCTTAAAGTTGATGTTCAATCTTTTTTTTTTTTATTATATGGAAAGCAAAAATTCTGTCAAAGATATCCTTCGCTTCATAAAACAAGAATAACTTTTTTCTGTGACAAGTTGAGTGATGGTGGGGGTCCCCAATTCATCAGCTACCTGCTTTGAGGCGCTGCGTATAATGCGTTTCTTTTGGTGGTATGCGACAAAAATGTCCACTGCCCATTACTTAAAAAATAATTATATAACCACTATAAATTTTAATTATTATACCACATTATAATCTCACCACAATTAAAATATATTTTTAATAAATACAACACAATAAATTTACAATTATACTCCTAAGTCAATAAAAACAAAAAATTCAAAAAAANGTCCACTGCCCATTACTTAAAAAATAATTATATAACCACTATAAATTTTAATTATTATACCACATTATAATCTCACCACAATTAAAATATATTTTTAATAAATACAACACAATAAATTTACAATTATACTCCTAAGTCAATAAAAACAAAAAATTCAAAAAAACATAATGCATTATTGTGGTGTACTTATCACAAATATTAATTCTCATTTTCTCAATCATTTCCCTCATTATTTCTAATCAGATCTTGAAAATTAAAAATTCTATTCATCTAGAGAGAGCACGAAACAAATCAAAATAAAATCATGAAAAATTTAAATTGGGTGGGGGAAGTTGGTGAAGTACAATGGGTGGGGAAAGATGAGAGAAATGATGAGTAATTTCGAGACATAGAGTACACAATAGTAGTGTAATTTTTTTATTTTTTACTTTTTATTTTTTGGGTTAGGACCCTAATTGTAAATTTGTTTTGTTTTTATTAAAAAAAAATTATAATTGTGGTGTCATTATAATGTGGTGTAGTAATTAAAATTTGTGGCTGTAATATTATTACACTTTATTATTATTAATATTATTAAATTTTTATATTTTTTATTAATTTAT
>CAIGRQ010131114.1:0-12750 GCA_903798375.1 Fraxinus sp. D2006-0159 | reverse complement strand
ATCAATTCCTGAATAGACAAAGAATCACGAGCTTTAATAAGAATAGAAATCAAGAGTTTGTAGGTCAGACTGGATTCCTTACTAAATCAAGTGAATCGTTTGACCAAGTTGGCGACACAATTGTCAGGGAATCGTTCTCGTACTAGGCAAGTTTGGGTAAAATATGGTGATCTTAAAAACTTTGATATAGATCACGTTGCTCTTAAAGGTAAGAACATTCATATACCTAGCTGATTAGGTATTTTTGGTGCATGCGTGTGTTTAATTGTTATGTGTTATTGACTTTTGCATGCATTACATTTATTTGTTTGCTTTTTTTATTTAGTTTCAATCATGTGTATTTTTAGTCATGTTTGCACTGGCACTTACACATTTTGTTTTGGTTTTGTGTGTGGCACATTCATTTTTTTAAAAAAGAAAAACACAAAAAATCTTTAAAAAAATGTGAAAAATTGAAAAAAAAAATGGGAATGTTAACTTTATTACAGCATAATATACAACATTCTTAAACTTGTATGTTGTGATCATGTATGGACATAATTGATAAGCCGTAGCATAATTTCCATTACTTGCTTGGGTTGATATAGAGTAATTAGTATTGGTGTCTTCATGTACCATCTGCACACTATGATATTGTAAATGAGACTTAACCGCATGTGTGAGATTTAGGATGTCAATCACTTGTTAAGTTGACTTTGAACATTAATTGACCACTTTTAGTAGACCTAAACCTAAGTATATCCTCTAATAAGATCAATATCTCAATGTTCTTCTTCGAGACTATTTGACTCGAGCAATTAAGCCTGCGAGGTATCTCAAAACCTGGTGCCTATGATCAACCGATTTGGGTTAACCGACCTAAAACTCGTTACATGGGTCATCTTAGTTGTTCAATGGAGAAGAACCTACACTTAAGATGAGAAATGAACAAGTTTGGAAAATATGAAAGATGTGAAAAATATGATGAGCTTGAAATATGTGAAAAATTATAGATGCTCAAATTTAAATTTTTTTTGATATATGGAGAAAAAAATACATTAATTTATAGGTCCTAATGTGCTTTATGGTTTGACTCTCATTAGTAAGATAATACGCTTATTGACAGTGATATTTACCATGTCCTTTCTCACACAATTAAGGTTTGGAGTTATGTTTACCTTGGATTAGTGACATTTTACACACATGAGTTACTTATACAATTTATTCCATTCTGACCTAAATTGAGTATGTTGGGTGCTTGTGCATGCTATCAACTTTTTTTTGGACTATTGTATATTCATGGTTAAAATTGAATTTGGAATTGTACCCTTAATTATTTGTGACAAAAAGGGGGAGATTAGAGATATTATACATCAGGGAGAGAATTGAATGAAATTGAGATTTGCATTTTATGTCTGAGAGGTCGTTGGGGAGAGATATAAATATATTTGACTATTGTATAAAAATATTGAGAGTTTGCAATAAGGAGAAAAATGTGCATTACATCTGCATTACATATCATATGGATAGATGTTTGAGTTTTGATGTCTTGTGATGTTAATGTTTCGATTGGTGTTTTGATTGAATGTCACTTCTCAAACTAGTATACTTATTTGTGTTCATGAGTTTTTGATTTCATGTATCATGTGCTTTTATACTGGGTATTGAGTTTAGGTTAGTATTTTGATTGAATGTCACGTTTCAAACTAGCACACTTATTTGTGTTAACAAGTTTTTGATTTCCTGTATCACGTGCTTTTATACAGGGTATTGAGTTTTTGATTGCAGAAAGCATGTATACCAAGGAATGTAAGAAGTAGAAGAACTTGAGTAACTTGGGTAGCATAGATTGGGTAGTTTGGTTTGATGTATTTTATTTCCTTGACTTTATTTGTACGGTTTTGATACAAAATGCCACAGGGGGGTATTGNACGGTTTTGATACAAAATGCCACAGGGGGGTATTGTTAGGTTCAGTATTGTAATTGGTAATTATGTGAACAAGAAAGACTTAATTGAACATGTGTAAAAGTCAAGGAGTTAAGTGCAATTTTGTATAGTTGAGTTATGTAGCCTAAGATTTGAGTTCGAGTTTGGAAACAAGGAAGAAGCGGCGTCGAAATTTTGCTAGCCTCACGTCTGGCCATTGCTCGAGCGATAGAAACAAAACCATTCGTTCAAGCGACATACCCTTAGCTCGAGTGACAAGTCCCCCTCGCTCGAGCAACAGTGTTACGCGGCTAACCCTAGTTCGCGATTTTGGAGAGTTTTACACGGCCCATACTGCTCATAAACCTCCAACTATAAATATAGATGCTCTTGCACGAAAAGTGATGGTTGTCTCATTGTGCCTCATTGGTATAACATATTCTTATCATCTTTTGAGAGATCTAGAACACAATTTATTGGTGAAATAATTCATATTATTCTCGAGATCCGGCAACCAAATTTTGAGAAAACATCAAGGTTCGTGAATCCAAAACACCAGACATTGGGAGAGGTGGACTGTAAGCACAGAAATAGCACAAGAATTGAAGATTCATGGAATTTCACTTGGAAGAGACAATTGTAGAAGATCCGAAAGCTAGTGGGTACAACAAATCTTGAAGATTACAGGAATTACAACGGCGGGAACTAGTGGAATTTGCTATGTTGGAAAGGGCTGTAATCTATATTGTCTATAGTGGAGGTAAACGACTTGGTCCCGAAGTTTTTTCCCACATTGGATTTCTCCGTCAACAATTATTGGTGTTCCTTATTGCTTTCCATATTACAAATTACGGTATTCAAACATAGGGAAATTGGACGTGTATGCTTAATCATTTAGAAACTTTTAAAAAGTGACTTGTTGCTTTTAATAGAATGATTCCACACGTAAGGTCAAAACTAAAAATGGATAATTATAACCATTCAGTAATGTAGTAGTCATTAATTTGGTAATCCGTAATTTTCAACTCGAATTAAAAATTTAGCCATCAAGCAATTTTTATGTTATTGTATTCAATTTTAGCATAAATTACATTGGTAAATCATGCAATCCACTCAATTAAACCTCGATTTTAACATAAGCATTGTTAATATTATGTAGCTTCATAACCTGCTAATTTTTCTGATATTCATTGTGATATTTCCGAATTAAAGGGTGACAACTACAAAATATGGAAGGATTTAATTTTTCTCCATTAGGATGGATGGATATTGATTATACTATTTGGAAAGACAAATCACCTAAAATCACTGATACCAGCACTACAGCAGACGTTGCGATTTATGAAAAATGGGAGCGATCTAATCGTCTCAGCGTAATGGTCATAAAGATTAAAAATTCTGTTAGTATACGTGGTTCCGTCGGTCGGCCTGGCAAGGTCTAAGACTTGATAAAAGCCATTGACTATTAATTCCTCACTTTAGATAAGGCCTTAGCAAGCACTCTTATAATGAAGTTCTCATCCTTAAAGCTTACTAGTGTGAAAGGTGTGCACGAGGACATCATGTAGATGAGAGACATTACGGCTCAACTTAGGAAACTCGAGGTTGAGATGTCTGAATCCTTCATTATGCACTACGTCTTGAGTACTTTCCCACAACAGAACGGACCTTTCAAAATCTCGTACTACACACATAAGGATAAATGGTCAATAAATGAATTAATGACTGTGTTCAAGAGGAAGGGAGGTTAATAATGGAACAAGGTGAAAATGTAATGTTGATTACAACTCGTGGGAAGGGGAAGGCTTTAACTAATAGGAAGTGGAAAGGTAAAATACCACCCCAAGCTGATATTAAGAAAGAAGCCAAGTGTTACTTGTGTAAAAAGGGGGGGGGGCACATGAAAAAAGATTGCGTCAAATTCAAGAAATGGCTTGAGGATAAAGGTAATCCGACCTCATTTGTTTGTCATGAATCTAATATGATTAATGTAAATATTAAAACCTGGTGGATTGGCTCTGGATCTACAATTCATATTGCAAACTCCTTGCAGGGTATGCAAAACCTAAGGAAACTTGTGGGAAGTGAGCAAAATATCTTATCCGAAAACAAGATGGGCTCACATGTGGAGGTTATATGAACATGTATTTTAACTTTGAGTAGTGGCTTTGTTTTGAAATTAGATAGGACCTTTTATGTTCCAATTTTTTCATGAAACTTGATCTCAATTTCTAGACTTGTACCCTTAGGATATTCCTTTAATTTTTGGAACACGTCATTCAGTTTATTATATAATTCTGATTGTGTTGGGAATGTTATTTTGTCTGATGGTCTTTATCGTATTAATTTACAAAATAATATCACTTATAATTCAATACATGTTTAGACTGGCAATAAATGGTGTAATATTAACGAAGACTTCTCTATGTTGTGGCACTGGACATTAGAACATATATCTATGAAAAGAGTTAAAAGATTAGTAAAAGATAGGATGCTTAGTACTCTAGATTTCATTGATTTTAACACATGTGTGGACTACATTAAGGGAAAGCAGACTAATAAGTCCATGAAAGGTGCCAATACAAGTTCATACATATTAGAAATCATACATACAGATATATGTAGTCCAGACATGGACTCACATGGTCAAAAATATTTCATCACCTTTATTAATGATTACTCTTGATACATGTATCACTACTTGCTTCATAATAAGAGTGAAGCATTGGATGCCTTTTAAATCTTTAAGACCGAAGTAGAGAAATAATGTGAGAAACAAACTAAGATCAGATAGAGGTGGAAAATGTTACGATAGATACACAGAGGATGGACAAGTACCTAGTCCATTTTCTAAGTTTCTTCAAGAACATGGGATAGTGCCCAATACACCACGCTTGGTTCACTGACCAGAATGGTGTGGCAAATAGAAGAAATAGAACACTATTGGACATGGTGCAGAGTATGCTTAGTAGCTCCAATCTTCCTAAATCCTTGTGGACTGAAGCGCTTAAGACGAAAGTGTATATATTAAATCGAATTCCAACTAAGGCTGTCCCAAAGACGCCATTTGAATTATTGAAAGGTTAGAAACCAAGTTTGTGACATATGCGCATTTGGGGGTGCCAGTTTGAAGTGAGGATCTATAATCATCAAAAGAAGCTGGACCCATGGACCAATAGTGGGTATTTCATTGGATATGCTAAAAGGTCTTAAAAGATACAGATTTTAATATCCATCTTACCACACTAGGATTGTGGAATCAAGAAACGCTAAGTTTCTTGAGAATGATTTGATAAGTGTAAGCGATCAAACCAAGAACAAAGTTCCTGAGCATAATCATTTAGAATCTCAATCTTTTACCTCAAGTTACAGATTAATCGTAGTTCATAGTATCCCTCAAGTACAGACATGTGTTGAACAAACAATCATTAAAATTCCACAACAATGCTCAAGTAGATTAGGTAATTCAGGAATGACCAGAACCTCCTGAACAAATAGTTAAACCACAAGCTTCTTGAAAAGATGTTGGAACAACATTAAGAAGATCTATTAGAACAAAAAGGTCAGCACTTCCTACTGATGATGAAGTGTACCTACAAGAACTTGACCATATTATTGGAGCAAAAAATGATCTTGAGTCATTTTCACAGGCTATGAGTTGCAAAGAATCAGAATTATAGTACAATGTCATGAAGGAAGAGATGAGTTCCATGAAGAATAACGGAGTTTGAGATCTTGTTCAGTTGCCTTATGGCGTCGAAGCCATTAACTATAAATAGGTCTTTAAGACTAAGAAAGACACGTTAGGTAACATTGAGAGATACAAAGTGAGACTTGTGGCTATGAGATTCACTCAAAAGGGGGGAATCGATTACACAAAAACCTTTTCTCCAGTATCTAAAAAAGATTCTCTATGTATTATTTTGACACTAGTAGCCCAATTTGACTTTAGGTTACAACAAATGGATGTGGAAACGACATTCTCAATGGAGATTTAGAGGAAGAGATTTATATGAAACAACCTAAAAGATTCTCCTCTAATGATGGTGAGCACTTGGTCTGCAAGCTTAANAGATTCTCTATGTATTATTTTGACACTAGTAGCCCAATTTGACTTTAGGTTACAACAAATGGATGTGGAAACGACATTCTCAATGGAGATTTAGAGGAAGAGATTTATATGAAACAACCTAAAAGATTCTCCTCTAGTGATGGTGAGCACTTGGTCTGCAAGCTTAATAAATCTATATATGGTCTAAAATAAGTGTCCCGTTAATAGTATTTTAAATTCCATGGTGTAATTTCTCCATTTGGATTTGTTGAAAATCCCATGGATTAATGTATATACCACTATGGAAGCCGAGTTCGTTTCTTTGTTTTAGGCTTCTTTGCATGGTGTGTGGATTAAGAGTTTTATATATGAGCTTAGAGTTATAGATTCCATTTCCAGGCCATTGAGTACTTACTGCGACAATTCGGATGTTGTCTTTATGTCTAAGAACAACAAAAAGTGGGAGTCGAAGTAAACATATCGACATTAAGTATTTAGCCATAAGAGGACATATTAAAAAAAAGAAAGTGATCATTGAACACGTAAGCACCGAATTGATGATCACTGATCATTTGACTAAAGGCATGCCATCATTGAAATTCAAGGATCATGTAGAAAAATGGGACTTGGTTTTATTATGTAATGGCATATATAATTTTTGTATGAAACTCTTATTTATCATGATATTTTCTCATATTTATGCGCGCATAATTTATTTGAGAAAATATATCTTTGTAGGACCAAGAATAATAAATAGGGTCTTTTCATTAAGTATTGTTACCACATAAAGAATTCTTGAGGAACTAAATACATTGTAATTCATGGAAGATAATACTAGTTATTAGAGGACTCATCGCCATGATTCAAGTGTTTCTTTTTTAAGACAATCAATGGGAATGAGTTGAAACATTAGGTTGAATGTATGGACCAAGTGGGAGAATGTAATACATTCATTTCTTTCTCTATTAATGATCTAATATCATGGTTTCAGTTGTAACATTTACTGATTTCAATTCAGGACTAATGGAATTCATTTTACCATCAATTAGAGGGTAATTGTAGTATGGCTTGATAGGAACTTGGCTCTATATAAAGGGGTTTGGTCCCTAAGCTCAAACACAATCGAAAATACATATTATACACCATCAATTTAGAATGTTGAGAGTTAGGAAGTGTCATTACCTGGAACGAACTTCTGGAATGACACCAATGGTTGGATGTATAAACTCGATTCGTGAGATTTTTCAGTTTTTTCTATCCAATTGTTTTCGCATAATTCTTTTGGATCTATTTTCTATCTTACAATTTTCTTTATAGCATTTCTCGAAACAATGTAGCATATTTGGAAAAACTATAAAAATAGGATGTGAGTATTAGTTCAATTTTAATTTGTTATAACAACTTATTCAACCCGTTCTTCATAAATCGTTTTACTCGATCTTAATTACAATTTTTAATCAAGGGGGAAAATCAGGCAGCTAGGGGCTGGACTAGGGGCAAAAGTTGGATTTCACTAGATCTAGGTATCGGGTGGGTATGTCTGAATCTTTCAATACTCAGAACCACCCATTATACTTTGGATATTTCGTAAACGAAGTCATTCAAGTCCTTGTAATTATTGGAACCAAACTCAAAATCAAATCGTCGGTTCTGGTTCGATTCAACCCATAATATTTTTTTATACATTGAATAAACATTTCAATATAGGCCCTTTCAATACATATACCTAACACATTACACTCGACAATAGTTGTGCATGAGAGAAAATACAGCTAACAAATCTTCGAAAAGAAAAATAATGAAACCAAAAATCACAAACAATGAGAAAATAAAAAGATAAACAATCAAGCCCTTGTTTGATATCATTTTTTCTCAAAATACGTTTCTGTATCTTCTTTTCAACCACACATTCTTCAATAAAACAATTAGGGGTGGGCAAAATCCGACCGCACCCGTAAAAAATGTCCAACCTGAACCAACCCGACCGGTTTGGGTCTATTTTTTATTGTTTTTAGACAGGTTCGGTGGATTGGCTGTGTAGGTGGGTCAGGTTGGGTTATGGGCTAACCCATAAAAATCGAATAAACATGCCCAATCCGACCCTTCTACTTAAAAAAAAAAAAAAGAATTAAAATGCCTAAAAAGTAAAATGAACCTAAAAAGTACAAGTGGATAGTCTAACTATAATTATATTGGTGCATTTCAGAGTAGGAGCTCATTGTCCTTTCCACAAGAAATGTAGTATAAATTTTTCATGTTATGTTAAATGCATTTTGTTCTTTATAGACTCAATTAATGATGATTGAATAAGATAATAAATAATTTTATTTATTTATTTATTTACTTACTATTTAATATTGTCTATTCGAATTTAGTATAATAGAAAATTGGATGACTTTAATCTTTATTAACAAGTTGTCCCAAACTAACCAACTTAACTCAACCCGACCGATACTTGATTGAGTTGGGTTGTGTCTCAATTTTTACACGGGTTAGATTGGGTTAAATTTTGATCAAACCGATCACGTTAGATTGAGTTTGACTTGAGGCAAAAATCAACTAAACCCAACACATGCCCAACCCTAAAAATAATATTACATGCAAATCTAAAAATTTTCCTTATTTTTTAGCTACACATTCTCCATTGACTATTCTAAAATGCATTCTTACTATAAAAATGGAAAACCAACATGCTCTAAATTATAGTTTGAGAAGATATTATTTTTTCTTAATAAATCTTATTTGATCCATAGGTGAGGCATGCTAGAACCCATAATTTAATTATGGACAATGATTAAATTCTTCTTCTCTTAAAACGAAATAACATAAAAATTTCTAATTATATATTATCAAGAAATTGCAGTCCATAGATTGAACTTGCTATGTTTGAATAAAAAAGGAAAACGATATTTTAAAAGTGACACACGAACTCATAACCAAAAAGTTACACTACAGCAAAACTATATCAAATTCAATTGCCATGTATTATTAAAAAATTTAAAAAATAACTTAAGTTTGTAAACAATTCAAGAATGTAAAAAAGCTTGAATTATAGATAATGAATGCTTTTAATTCATCAACTTACACCATAACTTAGCTTGACCTTTTTGATCCATGGAAAGTTCAAATTGCAAATATTAACATATACTAACATCTGAAATGCTACAATTTGACGTGAGAGAAGCGACAAAAAAGAGCTAGTCTTAAATTCTTAAGATTAAGCGCTAGAGTTTTAAGCAAATTACTATCCAAATTAGGGCTTTTAGGTTTTTTTTTTTTTAATTACTTGGCCTATAATATTTAAATACACAATTATATATAAAGTCGGTTCCATTTGGGTACCCACGATTCTAGTTCGGGAACCAACAATTGATCTGGACCTAGTCGATTCTCGATTCTGATTTCTATTTTTTTTATAGTTCGATTTCGATTTGGGAGGTTCAATTTTGATTAAGGTGTCCCGGCCTGGATTTCAATATAGTGACATTTGTTTTCACATTTAACTCTTGTTTGATCCTCATTATTTTCAAAATATATTTTTCTCTCTTTTTTTCAGTCATACATTTTTCAATAAAATAACAGCACACATAAATTCAAATTTTTTTTTCCTTATTTTGTAATCTTATATTTTTCCATCAAACCTGCTATTATTTGTAAAAGTAGGACCTACCTTCATTTGCCGTCCACTTTTGTAATTGAAGCCTTTCACCCAAGGCCGGCTCTGGCCCAAGGCAACTTAGGCCATTGCGTTGGGCTACAATTCTTGAGGGCCTCAAAAAATTAAAAGCCCAAAAATTCAACAAAAAAATTCTTTTCTTTTTTGAGTTGGGTCATTTATTCCATTTAAAAGACAAGATTAAATAAAATGATGCACTAAATAAGAGGCCCAAAACATTTGGACACTTGCATCTTTAATGGACTTAATTTTATTTTTTAAAAAAATCTCCCATAATTTTTTAGTAAGCTTATAATTTTTCTAAATAAATGAAAACATTATTTTTTTATGAAAATTAAAAATAAGTTATTTATTTTAAAATGGATCATTTAACTTTTCAAAAATAATATAAAAAAATCAATTTGAATAGAACATGAATAATAATAAAGAGTTCAATACACTTATAGATAATTATAGGGAAAATTAGGTCCAATACCCTGAAAAAATAATTAATTTGATTAATACCCTATTAATTAATTAAATGATTTAATCACGTATTTAATACGTTCTAAAACTATCGACCACTGCAAAAACTCCATTTAGTCCCATTTTCCAGAACTTCTAGAAAGCTCCCAGAAAAACCATCCAATTAATGTCATCTTTCCGCTACACCCGAATCTGAATTCGAACCCAAAGAATTTCGGACTTCATTGCCCAAGATTTTGGAGGAAAAAAGTCGTTGATTCGTGAAAGACTATTTTATTTCTTCTCTTTATGTATCTGTATTTAAATATTCATATGTATCTATTTGTATGTGATGCTACGAAAATTCGTACCTAGGTCAGCCCGAACCGAATGGAAGAACTCCGCGTGGTCTGATCTTTAATTCCTGAAACAAAGGTGTCGAAGTGTGTCCTCGTCGCCCCTCCGATGCTTAAGTCAGTTAAGTATTCAAGAGAAACTTTATGCTAAATGCTTTAAAACGTACCTGAATAAGGGGGCTTAGCTAGGTATTTATAGACGTTGGAGGTGGAGTCCTAAAAGGACTCAACTTTCCTTATTGAATGTGTTTTGTTTGTAATAGGATTGTGTTTTTTGAGGGAAAGTTTAAGGCAATTGGGAAGTCATTGTTCAACTTGAAGTAGAGTTCTTGGGGTATATGAGTTAAGGATGAGGTTACCTCAAGTGATGGGGCCCGACCTCGTAACTAGCCTAAAAATAGTGAGGTGAGGTCGGGTCTATAGGGTCGGAGGGGTCGACAGGGCTCGACCTAGAACTAACCAACCTAGATAGTGACTAAAAAGCCCATTTAGAATTGGGCCATGGTCGAGGTCGGGGTTATTCATAATCACATGCCCCCGTGTATCTAAGCTGTAGCTGAAAGTTAGGTCATCGAGCTGTCGGTCAAGATACATCGAGCTAAGTTGGGCCGGGGGGAGCTTAATTAGCCATTATCAGTGATAGCTGTGTGGCTACGTGTCTGGCATGCATAGGCCTCCTAGGATAGGGTATGGATGACTGACACGTGGGAACGACCAAGGGTCAGGATTGAAAGACTTTTGACCTTCCTCTGACTCCTATAAATACCCCTCTTTTCACCCTTCATTTTTCACTTTTTTACTCTCCACTCCCAGTGAAAGCAGCTCAAGTTCAGGGATTAGAGGGTTTGTAAGCGTTGATTCTAAGAGGTAAGAATTCGAGTTTTTAAGTTATTTTATTTATGATGCCGAGTAGTCGCGAGGGCTCGAGTAGTAGTAAGACGTCAAATAGCTCGACCACTAGGAACCCCGACCCCGAAGTAAACTCTATTATCCCCATGGCTGTGCCAATAACCTCACACCCTAAGGTCGAGGCCATACTGACCTATCCTAGACTACTCACCAAGTATAAGGAGCACGTAGTGATTAAGGTAGCTAGAGAGATCGGGGTTATGCCCCTGTGCGATATTAGGACCCCGGAGTCTGGGGAGCCGGTGATGGATGCTCGGGAGGGGGAGATGACATTTTTTAGGGATGCCTTTATGGTCGGGCTCAGGTGGCCTCTACATCCCTTCTTCATTAACTTTTTGACTTCGTTCCTCATTTGCCCGGGTCAATTAGCATCGAACTGGTGGAGATTGTTAGTGTACTTCTTTATATTGTGTAGGTGCCTTAATATTGAACCTCGAGTCGATTTGTTAAGGATGGTGTTCGACCTAAAATATTTGTCGGGGTACAACTGTTTTGTATATTTGTCGGCAAAGGGGGGGTTTAGAATGCTCGAAACTCCGAGCTCTCTTCGGGGTTGGAAGGAAAGATATTTTTTGTTAGGTCGCAAAACCCCGACCATCCTTTTAGCCCGTTATGGTCCATACCCGACAAGGATAGGTTTAATGAAGGACATGCGTACTTCGAGGTCTTAGAGAGGAATAGGTCAAGGCTAGTCAACCACGACCCCTTTGCAGCTAAAGTTGACTTCTTGCTTGAGGATGACACCCTCGACCTCGCCAACGTGAGGAGAATCGAGGGTATGAGTCTTACTCATCTTTATTTCAGTTGTCATACCCCAAAATTTGGTGGAGATAATACCTTGTTTATTTTTTACAGATATAGAGATGTCGTTCTATCCATTGGCTCTGCTCTCCAATGTTGGGCAAAAGGCGAAGGACCCGAGGCCCAAAGCGCCAGTTCAATCGAAGGGAAAGAAAATGGCTCGGGATACCAACCCGAGCAAGAGGTCTAGCAGGCCTGGGTAAACATCAAGGAGTCCAAACCACCTGCCCCAGCCATCACCCAGGGCACAAATACCCACTCCTCGAGCCGTTCCAGAGATCGTCGACTTGGAGGATGAGATTCCCCTACCGAGCTCTTCTCTGGAGGAGCACGCGGGATCTCCGTTAATCCCGAACCTGGTGAACAAGTATCGAGATAAGGTTGATCCTGGCGAGGGTGGCGCCGTTGTCGAGGAGTGGTGTTAATTTATTTTTATGCTTCTTAGTTGTTTATTTTATTTTTGAAAAAGAAAAAAAAATCATCATAATTTTCTAGGTTTTTAGGTGTTTTATTGTTTTTAGAATTTTATTTGTCATTCTTAATCTAAATTTTTTTAATTTTATTTTCATTTGTTTTGTTTATTTATGCCCGCAACTCGATTTTCTA
>CAIGRQ010131106.1:0-11317 GCA_903798375.1 Fraxinus sp. D2006-0159 | reverse complement strand
CAAAAGCTAATTTATTTTTATTATTATTTAATTATAATTTTGATAGTAAAGGGTGGTGAAAAAAGATTTTCCGTTAAAACAAGAAATTCCGTTAGTTTTTCCGTTAAATCAAGAAATTCCGTTAAACCAAGAAATTTCGTTAGTTAGTCACTTTATATATATATACAGGGATGTTCTCTTGCCCATGATGGGCAAGAGAAAATCTTCCCACCGCTGACGTGAAAATCCACATCAACAGTGTTTTAATTGTTTTCTCTATTTGCTTTTCCCCTACCCCCACCCACCTCACCACCTGTTACCTGTTTTACCCTTTTTGATCCAACCCAACCCCTTTATATATATATATATAGAAAGAGAGATAGATAAATTATTTTTCTTGTTTTTATCTCAATTTTTGAAATTATTACGGGATATTAAATAAAGTCGGAATATTGTAATTTTTAATACAATTTTGAAGTACTCAAGGTCTAGTTTTCACCATCCTTAACCATGTGTGTAAAGGCCAACGTAGCAAAAGTTAGCTTTCATTGAAATATATATTTTCAAAATATATAAATGAATTTCCTTGTTTTTGTCTCAAATTTCGAAGTCATTACGGGATATCAATTGAAATCAAATTCGAAGTGCTCACGGTTTAGCTTTCGACATCTTTAACGGAGCGCGAAATGGCCAATCATATAAAAAGTAACTACTCGTTAAAATAGGTCGTTCTAAAATAGGAACACAAAAATGCAATATTTACTACGGTTGGAACGACCTACTTCGATGAGTGATAAATTTCAAATCTTGAGATAAAAACAAGAAAAAATTATTTAAGTGATAAAGGGGTGGGTAATAACTGGGGTGGGTAAAAGGGAAAGGTGGCGACTGCACGGAAAAAAAAAATAAAAAAAATTCAATGTGTGTACACATCTAATGTATCAGTATTCTACTAATGAGATTAAGAAGGTTTAGGAGTCGTTCTCTTTGTGTTTCAATTTTTTGTTTTGAGTTTTGAATTTATTTTGTGTTTTGAGTGTCTATTTTGAGATTGTTGAAAATGTGTTTTTTTTTCATTTTGAATTTTTTTTTCGAAAATAAACAAAAGAAAACGTGTTATCTCTATCTATCTCTTCATTTCAATCTCATTTTGGGTTCTCTGTGTGTGTGTGTGTGTCCTCTCCTTGAGATCGTCGGCTCCTTGCGGCGCGGTGGTGGTTTGGGTTTGGGCGTTTCTTGCGATCTCCTTCTTCATCTTTTTTTTTCTTTCTTTCTTTGATGCGGTGGTTTGTTGGGTGCGTAGATCTGCTACGAACGGCGATGGTGGTGGGTTACTGTTGTACAAAATGTAATGGTTGGGTCACGGGCAACAATGGTTGGGTCGTAGATGGCGATGGTGGTTGGGTCACGAGCGGCGATGGTTGGGTCGTGAACGGAGATGGTGGTTGGGTTGCGAGCGACGATGGTTAGGTTACGAGTGGTGATGGTTGGGTCACGACTTGGCGACGGCTCCACTGCAGGCGGTGTTGTAATTGAAAACAAGCGATTGTTCTGCTTCAAGCAAGCGTCGCGACTTGGCGATGGTTGGTGCAGGCAATGGTGATGGTGGTGTGGTGGATCTAGACAGTGTTGGTGGTTGTTAGTGATGATTTTGTCTATAGTGGTGGGGTTTCTGGGAGCGATTTTGGTGGTGGTGGGGTAGTTGTAGTGTAGAAGAAGGAACTGATGTGTTGAGATGGAAAATGCTTTTTCCCGTGTTTTGGGGTTTTTCGTGGGTTTGGCTTGAAAACAGCCAAAATAATGTTTTTATCATTTTGTGTTTTGTGTACAACTTTTTTTTTCGTTTTCGAAAACGTGTTTTCGAAAATAGGAAAGAGAATGTGTTTTTGTTGTTTTGGAAAAATGAAAACAAAAAACGATCCATTTTGCGCTTTCTCTTGCTGGGGATAATATTTGTTATTATTCTTGTTTCATTCCCTTTACTTTATTTTTCATACCCATTTTCAATTGCAACACAATTAAATATTTTACACGTAAATCAAATTTCTTTTCCTATTTTTTTTAACCACACGTTTTCCAAAAACACTATTCAAAACATAATTTTTTTTTTAAATTAAAGAACACCAAACATAGACTATTTATCTTGATAGTATGTAAACTTTCAAGAAAAATGCTTCATTTGTTGGTAAATATGTAAATTGTTATGTATACGTGACACAACCCAAATTCAATATATCCAGTGAAAAAAAGACATAATTTTTTAGTTTTTATTTTTTTTATTGTCTAACAACCATTTTATATATTTTTTTACCATAATATTGAAACACAATAAATAATGTGACATCGACCTCACTATTACTTATACATAGATAATCATATATGGCTGTTTGTTTCTGATTTTTTGTTCAAAAAAAATTGATTTCTTGATTGTTATTGTGCAATCAATGTGAGGAAAAAGTCAAAAAAGGGGGCTGCCAACGATAAAAAAAGAACATAAAATCTTGCTTACAATTTCTCGCAGACAGGCGTCTCGAGCAATAATACTACTCATCGTAAAAATCATGAAAATATGTTGCTTGCTATCCTCACATTTTTTCGGTGGGGGTAAACCTAGGGCATCCTACTTATTTAACACCTTTAATTTACTCCACTAGTTCGTTTGCCACCTATTAAAATTTCAATTCCGCCATTAAGTCCGTGCATGGAAGAAATATTTAAAGTTCATTTTTTCTCTACACACATTTTTAACCATATATTTTTTTCATAAAATAATTTTCCAAGTATTTCATACTTTTAAATCACAATATATATTATTTATTTATTTATTTAATTTTTTCCATAAAATCACTTCTACACGAACCCTAGACGGACCATGCTACAAGTACCTAATCATTTACATAATATATTACATAATTGACAGGTGTCGCGCATCCATCAACAGTCTACAATTTTTGACTTTTCTACACTTCACATCCACGGTCAGATTTCTTCCACATGGGCCTATGTAATCCATTATGTACATGGATTATGTACATGGAGAATTATCCACCCTAGACACCGTCGAATCTAGGTCCAAACACGTGCAATCATTAGTCTGCTTATGCCTATCTTATCTTCATTTCATTTAAGACGCGAAAGTGAAATTCCTTTCATTCTATTTTTTCCACTTTTTATGAGTGATTTGACAAAAAGCGCATAAGTACTAACGGGGTTAAATTCATCAATTATTACTCAACTTCATAGTTAATCTAATTTTGGCAATCAAATTTGATTTTGCTTCACGAGAGCTACCCAACTTCATACTTGATTTTAGTCAAGCCATCCGATAACTTTATTAACCTAATCAAATTGGATGGTAAATGTGACAAAGTATGAAATTTGGTACCATATTAAAATAAAATCAAATTGGATGGTAAANTCGATTCAATATTAAAATATGAATTACTGCACAATAGTTTGAGTTATTTTTTTTATAAGGGTGTGTTTGATGGAGTTTATTTGGGGAAATAATATATTTTAAGTAGTGATATGATGGGAAATGTGTGGTTGAAAAAGAAGGAAAAAATTATTGATGTGATTAAAAATATTATTTTATTGTAAAATGTGTGGTTAAAAATGAAAATAAGAATGTGGTTCAAACAGGGGCTAAAATTAACATTTTAAATATATAATCTTAAATTTTAATATAGCCCCTGCTTGAAACCCATTTTTTAGAGAATAGAAATTTTGGAATAGTGATTGATGTGAAAATGTGTGGTGAAAAAGTAATGAAAAGTTTTTGATTTGTGTGTAATATTATTTTATTTAGAGAATGTGTGGTTGAAATGAAAAATGAGAATGAGAACGAGAAATTAATGGGTGTCAAACGGGGGTTAAGTATAAAGTTGGGTGGTTATTGACGAATTTAACCCAAATTTAGGAGATATGTGAATAAAATTGATTTGACAAAAAAATAATTTTTAATCAAAATATTTATAAATACCTAGGGGGTGTTTGAGTTCCATTCCTTTTTAAAAATATATTTTAAAAGAGTAGATGGATGAAAAATGTATTATTAAAAAGGAAGAATTTTTTTATAATATTATTTTAATAAATGTGTGGTTGAAAATAAAATTAAAAAAAATGTATTTTTTAAAAAAAAAGGAACGAGGAATCAAACGAGCACATAGATTTAAGTGTTATAATTAATTACTTAGGGTGTGTTTCAGCCACATTATTTTGAAAAAATGTATTTTGAAATAGTAGATTGATGGAGAATGTGTGATTAAAAAAAAAAATTTATTGATATGAAGAAAAATATTATTTTATTAAAAAATGTGTTATTGAAAATGAGTTCAGCTTAATTGCCATGCAATTTTCCAGCACTCTAATATTGACCGTGAGTCAGCCTTCTACATTGTCCCCTAGGGTTTAAATGCCACTTTAAACCCCAACCCACCTCACCCCACTGTCGGATTCTTCGAAAATTTTCTCATTTCATCAATGGCAATGGCGGCTTCTTCCTCCATCTGCCGACACCACCCGCCGATAACCCCTTCTACCTCAATTCCCTCCAATAAGCTCAACACCCTCTTCCGCTTCAATCACCGGAAAGACAGAAATGCGCTTATCCTCCGCTGCTCCATCCGCCGCCACCGACCGGAGTATATCCCCAACCATATTCCTGACCCTAAGTATGTGCGTATCTTCGATACCACACTGCGTGATGGAGAACAGTCTCCCGGCGCCACAATGACCACCAAGGAGAAGCTCGACATCGCTCGCCAGCTTGCCAGGCTTGGCGTGGATATTATTGAGGCGGGATTCCCTGCCTCCTCCGAGGCTGATTTCGAGGCTGTGAAATTGATTGCCCGGGAGGTAGGAAATGTTGATTCCGGTGAAGGCGATGCTCAGGAGGTGCACGTGCCGGTTATATGCGGTTTGGCTAGGTGTAACAAGAAGGATATTGAGAAGGCATGGGAGGCTGTGAAGTGGGCAAAGAAGCCCAGGATTCACACTTTCATTGCCACCAGTGAAATCCATATGAAGTACAAATTGAAGATGACGCCCGAGCAGGTGATTGAGAAGGCAAGGAGCATGGTGGCCCATGCAAGGAGCTTGGGGTGTAATGATGTTGAATTTAGCCCCGAAGATGCTGGAAGGTTTGTCTAATTAAGGGTCACTTCTTTCCTCTTTTTGATGACAATAATCGAAATAAGTACCACAGATTAGGCTCCGTATCAATTTATCTGTTTGATAGGGATTACAGTGTTTTGATTCCTAAAAAACAGACCTTGCGTTTAAAATTTGGAGTATTAAGGAAAGAAATGGAGGATAAACTAGTTGATTTAATACGTGATATTAAAATGTCAAAAGCAATAAGAATATGCAAAGGTGGGTAAAAGGACCTTTGCTTTCTAAGAATTGGAAATTAGGACAATAGAAATTTTTATTTGTTAATGAAAAAGGAGTTGTGTAAGTTTTAGAATATATCCTTCACATTCACAGAAATATTTTATTCTCCCTTGTTTCCTGTGATTATTACAGTGAACAAAATGAGTTCTTTCTTTTTCTTATGATGTTCTGTCTGTGGGCTGAAAGTTACCTTTGAGAATATGTTCCTTTAGAATTTAGTTGTTTCTGCCACCATTTTCTTGTTTTCAAATAGAATTGATGAACAGGTGCTTCTGATAAAATGTATCCTGTAATAATAAAATTCTTTACAAATTAACTGTACATCCTTTTGTTTTGGATATTATTATATTCAGAACCATGTGTTTTAATTCGCTAAATATTCGTTTTGAAGGTTGTCTGTATATATATATATATATTTGTTGAAACTCCTACTATGCGTATGTGTTTGTTAAATGGCTAAACCAAATAGAACAAGTAACTTGTAAGTCAAATGTAAGTTAATTTCTCGAAACATTTTATGCTGCGTCATGTGTTAAAATTGTTAAAACACGTTTTAAGGAATATATTCCACCAGAAAGCACAGATAATTTTTTTTTCCCTTCCCGTTGGAAGTGAGGATGTTTTCTTATGTTGGCTTCTTCTCGGTTTTTATAGTATCAGTTTCGTCTTTGGAATGATAGTCAAGTTCATTAAAAAGCTATACTTCTAGAAGCATGAAAGTGCTAGGTGCTTCAACTGTAAGTGGTCTGGTTTGGGCTCATAGAATAATTTGAATATGTTAAATAATGGGTGTATAACCCTGAGAACTCTTAGAATTTTTTTTTTTTGCATGCTCTTGAAGTTGACTAGAAAATCTGAACATAAAATGATACTAAAAGAGCATAGTATTAACATATAACATTGGTTGTTAGCCACACCAGTCAACATTATTTTCTTATTTTTATTTCCATTATTTATAACAAGAGAAGTTGGTGCTTAAAATTGCTCGACGACAAGAACGACAGAGAATTTTTCTTTTTTCACTCACTTTTTCTTCCTTTGGTTTCTTACAGATCAGACATAGAGTTTCTTTACCAAATTCTGGGAGAGGTTATCAAGGCTGGAGCAACAACCCTTAACATCCCTGATACAGTAGGCTACACTTTGCCTACTGAATTTGGTCAGCTGATTGCTGACCTAAAAGCCAATACTCCTGGCATTGAGAATGTAATTATTTCTACACACTGTCAGAATGACCTGGGACTTTCTACTGCTAATACTTTAGAGGTTGGTAATTCCTTTTGCTGTGTTCCAAGCTTTTTCCATAACCAACTTCATCTTGTGCTCACATTGGAGCTCATTTTTCAAAGGGTGCACGTGCTGGTGCAAGGCAAGTAGAGGTGACCATCAATGGCATTGGTGAAAGAGCTGGTAATGCCTCATTAGAGGAGGTGAGTGGTCTTTTCTGTTCACGAATTTCCTTTCTTCAGTAATTCTTTTACTGCAAACAGCAGAAATTCACTTGCAATGGATCTATGAGCATGTTTGGCTCAGCTTAAAAAATACAACTTTTATCCAATCGTCACTTATAAAAAGCTGTCTTTTCTAGAAAGTAAGCCCTTGTTCGAGCCTCTTCCTTTAAAAACTTGTTTTTCCCCGAACTCGTTTTCGATCACACATTCTCCCAATGAAATAATTTTACACATAAATCAAAAACTTTTTCCTATTTTTTATCCACATATTTTCCAAAAAATTGCTATTGCAAAAATTATTCTCCCAAAAAATGGGGCTCAAACAAACCCTAAATAAGAATGTATTTTCTTGAAAAGTAACTCTTCAGCTCAGCCTAACATGCTCTATATACTCCAAACATCCTAAATATTAAAGAGTTGTTCCTATATACCATTGTGCTTGGTCCTTCTTTTCTGCTAAATTCTGAATTATTGTGAGAACTTTTATTATGGCTGAATAGTTAGTTAGAAATAATGCCTAATAGCTATAGGGAAATTTGTGTATACTTCATTGCCTCGTAATTTTTAGGATTATCTCGAAGAGGGTCATTGTGTCCGGTCAGACATCAAAATATTTGACTTGTTATGATCATTACCTCACATTTTCTTCTCTTCGTCCCTTGAACATTACCCTCTATATATCAATTGATATTTAACTTTTGGGACCTATAAGCTTTGTTGCATGAACACTTCAATTAGGGTAGCGTGTCCATTTTGATGCGTGTTGGATACCAACACTCGAACACTCTACATAGTCATTTTTCTTTCTTTATAAAAAAATAAGGATAATTGCAGCTTAAGCCCCAAACCTTTGACATATTGGCAGACTTTCCTCAAACCGTTCAATCGTCTCAACCGTCACCTCTAACATTTCCAACCGTTGCATTTAATGCAATTTTGGACGACTTCCATCCAAGGAACGGTTCGTTGATCACCAAAATTGAAATTGACCATTTTTTTTATAATTTCAAAAGGGTAAAATAGTAATCTTATATTCATCACAGCAAAACGTAGGAGAAAGGAAACGTGGCTGCAGCCAATCTTAATTTTATTCAATCAATCATTGTCGCTAATACAATAAAAAATCTTATAAATAGCAAGGGAAAAAAACATTGTTTGATGGGCTTGGACCAACCCACTACTACAAGCCCAATAATAATAAAAATCTTAATTAACAAAAATCAACAATAAAATAAATCGTGATGTCCGCATCACCAACTATCGGTTTCTTGGATGAAAACAATTCAAAAGGCCATACACGCAACGGTTGGAAAGGTTAGGGGTGACAACTACAACGATTGAAGGTTTGGGGAAAGGTTGCTAGTATTTTAAAGGTTTGAGGCTTTTGCTGCAATTATCCCAAAAAGATATTAATATATTATGGGTGTGTTTGTCACCCATTATTGGGTTCAAAATGATGTAATGAATAGTATTTTTTGGAGAATGTGTGTTTGAAATTTAAAGTAACTTTATTGGTTCGTGTGTGAAATATTTTATTGAGTGAATGTGTGGTGAATATTGTTTACTGTAGCAAACAGAGTTTGATAAAATGGTAGACAAACAGGGGCTATATATTTTTAACTCAAAGTTATTGCTAAATAACAAATGTGTACTTATATTTAAAAATTTCAACAATAAAAATTAATAACCAGTATAAAATTAAATTTATATTATAATCGGAGAATTTTAAATAATTCAATCAACGTGTCGGCGCGTGTCGGACACGGGTCCGTGTCAGTGTATCATGGCAAATAAGTTGTTCTAGTTAACCATGTTTTCACCATTATTTTTTAATTTAAACGCTTGCTTCTTACTTTCTCATTGCAGGTTGTAATGGCCATAAAATGCCGTGGAGAGCAAGTACTAAATGGTCTTTATACAGGGATTAATACACAACATATTGTTATGGCTAGCAAGATGGTGAGGTCTCCTAAGAATCTTTTGAATTTAACGTAGTTTTTCTTGATTGAATTTGTTTTTATTGTAACTAAATTTACACTGTTTCTAGGTAGAAGAATATAGTGGGCTGCGCGTGCAGCCACACAAAGCAATTGTTGGAGCCAATGCCTTTGCTCATGAGAGTGGCATCCATCAGGTTTGTGTTGTAAGCTAATATATCTGGATGCATTACTTTGGTCTAAGAGCCTTACACCCTTAGCTTTGACTGTGCTGAGTCTATTTGGCATGCCATAGCCATTTTAATTTTGGAATTTGTGAATCCATATTCTACTCTTAGTAACTTATTTAATTTTTGTTTATGATTTTATCGAGTTGTAGCCTATTGGACTTTTTTCTTCCTAAAAAGAATAACTAACAATAAGGAAAGGAAACAATGGAGGAAAAATAAACAAAGTATGTCACCCATTAGGCTCACTTCTCATTGGGTCAGAACATAGGACCTAAACGATGATGAATGACAGGAACGGAATCTAGCAGACAAGACCTACTTAATGCTTCCTTTTACTTAGGTCATGTTTTTCCCCTACTTTGTTTTAAATGGTATTTCATTTCCCTTTTCTTTTAAATGTATCAATTTTCTTGCTCAGTCAAAACGCTAATTTGTATTTTGTTTAATTGGTCTACTGTTGAGTCCACTTTTGAAACTGTAGCTCCTTATTTCCCTAAATCCTTTGTCTCTTTCCCTCTTTAACATTTTTCTAGGACGGAATGCTTAAACATAAGAACACATATGAGATTATATCTCCTGAAGATATTGGGCTTCTTCGTTCTAACGAATCTGGTATCGTTCTTGGAAAACTGAGGTATGCTGAAACATTCCTTTCGTGTCTGCGTTTGTGTTGCTTATAGACTCTTCCTTATAAGCTCAGCCAAACATGCTTTTTATTCTGGTTTTCCAGATTTTTTCTTCTATTACTTTTCTAAGTTTAATTGTATGTTGTATTTAAACTTGTTCATACTTGAAGTATATGAGATATAAATCCTTCTGAAAATGTTAAGGACCGTTTTAAAAAATCAAAAGCTACTTCTGACTAAGAAGCTGTTTTTTCGTCTATTTGGATAATTTTTTAGAATTGCTGTTGTACAAAAAGCAGAAACTATTCTAAGTAGACCATATATTTTAGTTTGTGGACCCACCTCTTTGTTCTTCTGGTAGATTGACTTTAGATTGTTGCTCAAGAACTGGTTTAGTTTCATACTTGTGATAAAACCTTTAATGCATCAAGTTGTTTAAGCTGAGAAGCAAACACAAACATAGAGTACCATTAGAAAACACAGACAAATGGGGACATCAACTTTCAAATAGTAGGAACATATATGGGGCACGTTGAATATAGAACCTATGCCCTTGTTTGAGCCCCATTTTTGGGCCAAAATGTGTTTTGGAATAGTGTTTTGTATAGAATGTGTGGTTGAAAATAAGTTTTGAAATAGTGTTTTTGAAAAAATGGGGGCCAAACATAGGCTATATCTCATCCACAAATTAATTGATAATAGACGATACTGAAAAGTCTAGTCAAGCGTAAAATATAAGAGTATTTTATTTGGGTTTCAATTAAAGGAATAGTTGATAAATGATAAGATCTCAATGAAGCACATTAGAGATGGTTGGACAATGACAAGGTGCATCATTGGCAAATAAGTCTGTGTATTCATTTCTATTCTTTGTTCTTAACAGTATTAAATCAATTGCCTATACTTCTCCTTAAAACCTAAATACTTCTCATGTTATACCATGCCCATCTATAGTTTTTTTCAAATAACATTTTGATCCCAATAGGCTCCTTCAATGCAATGTTTAAAAAGGCATAGGCGTTTGGAGGCATAAGCCTCATAGTGAAGCAAAAAAAATGTCAAAAATATTAAAATGCAAAATAAGTTCATAGTACATCATAAATAATCTTTAAATTTCATAATAGATCAATTTAAAGTTTGTAAACAAGCAAAAGAAAAATCTATAAAGAAACTATTATTTTAGTTGGTGGGAAAGTTTAACTATTCCTAAATCAGGTATAAGAGAGACAATTTTTAATGTTCAGGGTAGGTAGTTATTCCCAAATTAATGAGAATTTTCATGTTTTGTGGGTCACAAGCTTTGAAGCGGTGCTGTGAGGTGTGTACCTTGCACAATTGAGATGTAAGCTTCCAAAAACTAGCTCACAATCAGTGGTTTGGCGCTTTTTTTTATGCATGCCTCACCTTGAGGCGGGCCTTAATCTGGGTTTCAATTGAGTTTTTTAAAACCATGCTTCAATGTGACAGAGTATGCCTTTAACATGTTGCAACTTCTAACTCTGAGGGGTTGCTCAATTGGTCAAGCCTTGGGTTTGCTTCCCAATGGTCACCAGTTCGAGTCCCCTCAGGGAATACCGACGGTAAACTTCAGGGTCTCGTGGGATTAGTCGAGGTGCGCGCAAGCTGACCCGGACGTCCACGATTATCAAAAAAAAATATGTTGCAACTTCCTTAACATGTCTCTAGCACATCTCTTATGC
>CAIGRQ010131096.1:0-21062 GCA_903798375.1 Fraxinus sp. D2006-0159 | reverse complement strand
TTGAAATTCGATTTCCATTTTCACATTGCAACCAAACGGTTACGGTGGAATCCGTTTTCATGAAAATTGAAAAAAGTGTCAATCAAACCGGGCCTAATTTTATTCTATCAGTAACTTACCAATGAAGATAACTCTTCAAATTTCTTCTTCAAATTTTCTATTCCGAAGTGAAAAGCCAGGATCAATTTTTCACGAGAAAATCAAAATCAAATTGGAAAGATATATCTTGCAGTTGAAGAGGATCCGGATCCTGTTACTCGGACTACAGCGCCGGTCGGCTTGTCGATGAAAGCATGATTGTATTGAGGAAACGGATTCGCGAGAGGAAGCTGATGGAAAGAAGCTACGAGCCTCCTGCAGATTGGATGCAATGGGAGAGAAGAGAAGCAATATTATGTGCATTATGACGAAATTGTATGTAAATTAGTCGGGATTTTACAGAATCAATCGACAAGCACCAGGCCTAGATTGGCTCTTCGGATGTTATTCCTTGTATTGATGAGAGTTCCAACACCAACTGCCATAGGTTTTACTTATTTGGCAAACGGGGTCTTATCTGCTGTTCATCTTGGTTGCTGAGGCTTTAGCATAAATTTGAAAATGTGTAATGGAAAAAAATATACCGATAGAATAAAGTTTATTCCCTCGAAATTTACAATCTTTTGATATTTATTAGTGTAAATTATTCTTACAATGTGTGTTGTTAAAAATGCATTGTGCTGCTTAAGACAGAAGTTCGACTGGTATTATGACTCAAGCTTTGCGCAGACCGTCCTGCAGTAGGACCCTACTGTAGAGGTCCTCGCCAACAAGTCGGCATGATATACCGCAGCCAAGTAACATTTTTACTATTAGAAAAACTAAATCAGATCAAATACTCCAGCAAAATGCAAATCAGCGGATACATGACAAATGAAGACACAGCAAATTAACCATGAGACCTCACAAATGAACAACCATGATTGTGTTAATTTAGCAGCATGAACAGCTAGTAAGCTATAATTTTTTCAAAAACGGGAATGGGATCAGATTCAAAAGGCTTTGTTAAATCAGGAAACGTGTACGTCACTGAGTATGCATAAACCACAATCAACCACTTTTCCATTCTACTGTGACATTAGTAGAGCCCAAAACGAGTACATACCCCGAGACNTCAAAAGGCTTTGTTAAATCAGGAAACGTGTACGTCACTGAGTATGCATAAACCACAATCAACCACTTTTCCATTCTACTGTGACATTAGTAGAGCCCAAAACGAGTACATACCCCGAGACAATGTCATCGTTTTAGAAAATGAGTATGCTTGTTTCTCCACATAATAAGCAAAAACCCAAAATAATTAAATGACTCTATGATCACATAACACGAGCTCATAAAACACGCCAAAATGAGTTGGCACTTCACTGATTTTAGTTTCTTAAAAATGCCACAGTGGCAACACGTGAACCAACTGATCCTCCAAACGTAAATGTAGGATATGACCGAACATGGTCGATGTATTGGAATGGAGGGGGATCTCTGGATGCATCTAGGTCAACAGCAGTGACAGATTCTGGAGATGCACCACTCCTTTGATTGAAAGCTTCCACCTCTTGTATCAGCTCATCTTTCGTACTGTTGCATGACGTAATAACCTGCAACAAACAAGAAAACATGATCCTTTATTCAGAAGTAGAGAAGCATCAAAGTTGTACATTTCCAGAAGACAAAATACAAACCTCCACAGTAACGTGATTAAAAATATAACAAGCTCACATAATGAAGGTTTAATAGCACAACAGACAAAATAATGGCAAGAAATGGGTATCACACAGTATGGATGCTCACCAACAACCCACCAGAAGCTACAAGTCCGGAGATGGAGTCCCAATACATTGACCTGAAACAGAAATCTTCTAATTGTCAATACATCTAGTTTGGAGACATTAAGGAACTTCATTTCATTTCTGGTGAACGACTATATTCGATACAGAGAAACCTGCTTCATGGTGTCAGGAAACACAAGACATGGTAATAAAAATACACTCAAGTACATAAGATGATATTCCACCTTTTAAGAGGACCATCAGGATGCAACCCAATGGCATCTAGAGTCCCCTTATCCATAACAAGCTGAAACTTTTTATCTAATTTGGTATCAAGAATGTCATCAACCTGAAAACCAAATCAAAAGAATGAAGATCAACTTTTGCACCTGAGGAAGTATAAGTAATGACTAATGATCATGTACAAGACAAATAGAAAATAATAGGACCATTAACTATCTATAATCACCGGCACGGCACTTTGCACATTTCATTCTGTGCATTTATAGTACGATATTTGTAAAAGTTAAATGATTTTTTTTCGGAGATATGGACAAAATGAGCGTTCAACCACTGTAATAAAATTGGAACCCTTGAATAGTTTCCTGTCTCCTTTAGCTCTGCAAGCTGCATGGAAGAGCATGAACTCACTATCTACCTTTAATTGCAGCCAGCTGGATATTCATAGTTACGTGGTCGACGAAACAATAATAAATTCAAACTTATCTTAATAAAATTTAATGTAGAATGTATAAATTAATTTTGCAGTTTCTTTGTGGATCAATTTAAAAAGATTCCAAATAACTAGATTTGGGGACAGTTGTGGGGGGATCGGGTCCAATCTCCAGTTCACTTCAAAAAAAAAAAAAAAATTCATGCTTGATTTTAATTTTTTTTACATTTATGCACAACAGTTAACATGGTCTTTTACTTTTGGGGAACTTTTTTTGGGCTGGGATGCTTGCACCCTGGGGTAAAGGAAATAAAACGGTCAACACCAAAAATTTAGGGTTGCGTCCCTCAACAGTTGAATCTGCAAAATTTATGTATTTTAAATTATTTGGGCAATCGATTGAGACTCCCTTATCTTTTTTGAGTAAGAAAAGGTCATAATGATATTATTATATAATATATACAGGATCAATTTTATCTTGCAGACACTAATTGAGCTGCAATAAACATGTACAGGCAACAAAAAGATGCAAGAAAAGAGGGGGAAAAAGAACAAGAGAGGAAACAAAAGTATTACCAAAACTTTAAACACGTCTTTCTGCAGAGACAAATATTTGTAATAAAAAAAGCTCTGGTCAAACTTTGTTTACTTCATGAACTGCATGCAGGATACTCCATATTTGCAGCTAGTTTAGTTGAATCATAATGGTCATAATTATTCAGCAATTCAGATGCCGGTTATAGTTTACTTCAAACTCATATACCGAAAATGAGGGGTACGGTAATTCATAGCCACAAGGGAAATGTTTAAAACATCAAATTCACCAACAAGATTACATCATGTAATCACAGGTTACTGCTCCACGGTCACCAATGCACGGAGTGGATAAAAAAATAGTCTCATGATGCATTGTCGTCGGTACTTGAGTGTAACAACTTCACCCAACCATCACCGATCCACTGTCCCAATGAATAGTGTTTCCAGAAAATAAAAAAGTAAGTAGAAGTATGTTGAATTGCCATTATTGTAGATTAAACTATGAAAATGTGTACTTTAGTCTAGAAATAGACCCCTCCAGCTGTAAAATTTAAGTTATACTTAGACTATATCTATAACAAGATAAACGTACAACACTCATGCCACGTAATTGTCCACCGCCTCCATCCTAATATTAGAGCATTTTTTCCTCTTTGTATGTTCTAAAGAAGGAAGGATACTCCCGAGTTCTCTTAATTTTCATAAAAGGGAAATTGTCAATCATATGCAACTAAACAGCAATGGTCTTGTCACAAGAGAATATCATTCAGCACCAAGAAGATAGAAGAAGCATAAGCTCGTCCACTTAGACTTAATAATTCTGAGGGAAGTATGGAGTAACATTCACAAATGCAAGATAGAAGGGGTACATTAAGCGTTATACTCCACAAAATTCCTACCTCATTAAAGTGTAAGTGTTGGCCTCCTCAACTTTTCAGTGTCATAGACACAAACTTCACTTCTAAACTACGAGAGCAGCATCTACCATGACAGATTCATATTAATGTTGATTGTTGAGATCAGAACAAACATGCCTTGGCAAACAAATAATCACTTCATGGCATATCCAGTTATAAATGCTAAAAAGTATTAAAGTCACAATAACTATATTAACCTTGTTGAGACAATAAAAGAGAATAGAACATATAGCCACAAGTAAAAATCAGGATATAAATTACCAAGAACTTAATATTGGTGAATTCAGCACGATCGGTGAGGCTTCGAGCTAGATCTATTGCTCCTTCACTATAATCAGTTCCAGTCAGATCAGAGAACCTTAGATGCAGAAGTTCCACAATTAGTTCTTCAGAAGTTTCAAAATTTTAATTGTATTAAAGACCAAGATAAGTTTTACGTGCCAAAAACAATAAACAGAGAGAGAGAGAGAGAGAGAGAGAGAGAATAGCCTGCCATGATCATAAAACATTTTCACCACGTGTTTGATTCCCATATTTTCCTGCTTATAATGAGATATATAACCTTAGCAATTTCTCATTATAACGAGGAACTAAATGGGGTCAAACAGAGCCTCAGTAAACAAAAAACTCATGCCTATTTACTTCTGTTAAAAGCATAGCATAGAACATTAGCAAAGAATTTTCAGGCTCCCAAGCCTTAAGAAAAACATTGAGGAGATCATACTAAATTCCAAACAGCATTCAAATCATATAATAGAATTATTACCAATTCAAAAGGAAAGTGATGAGCACTTCAGATGCAGGCCAAGTTCCAAGAACGTTTTAAATTTCCAAGCACATTTTCGTGCATCTTTGGCCGTTAAAATGACCATGTAACAAATAGTCCCCAGCATGTTACTAACCATAAACATCAGAAGTATCCTTGAATGTATGTAGACTCTTATCTCCCTCTTTCTTTGAAAGCAGATGGTCTGTATTAAGTGCTTGTGGGTTTCATTACAAATTCCGTATAATTTAAAGGTTAAAATCAAATTTTAAATTTAACCACACATTTCATAGGACACATAGCTAATACACACTTATCCACCAATCATTTCTATTACATTATTTTTTTTTTCCGATAACCGTGAATATCAGGACCAACTTGCGCGCACCTCGACTAATCCCACGGAGCCCTGAAGTTCACGGCCGGATACTCATCTCGTGGCTCTGAGAGGACTCGAACTGGTGACCATTGAGGAGCAAAACCAAGGTCTGATCAATTGAGCAATCCCTCAAAGTTCATTTCTATTACATTATAAATTAACTTATAATGAAAACCCAATCGAGCACTAAATACGTTATTCTATCCTTCCATGTCCTAGTTTATGGATGCCATGGCAAGGAGCCAGTCTCATGTCTGGATGCGATTACACATCTTCAGGGGTTTCCCAACCAAAAAATTGCCTACTGCTAGAAGTATCTATATCATCTCTTATAACACTCATCTTCAGAATGCTATATTTGCTATTGATTTACCCACTTTAAGAGCGCCATTTCACTTTTGGGATGTTTTAAAGTTTCCACATTGATAGAATCTCTGTAGCCCAAAATTTTATATGCACGTGTATACAACTGAGGTGGTGGAAAGGAGAAACAAACTAAGCTGAGATGCCATCAATAAAACAGGCAAACATGGGAAAATCTTCAATAGATATGGACACCGACAGAAGGGAATTATCTTCCCATACTGTCTTTACAAAAAAAAAAAAAAAGAAAAAACTTCCCCCTCAAATCAGCTATTATTCTCAAAATCCACCTTCAAAAAAAGCGCTGTAAATTTCGGAACTCAATCATTGTTCACCAAATACGAATAAGAGGAATCATGCCATAACAAAGATTCAAAATTGGCAGTATAACATTGCAACATTACCATTGGAATGAATACATGATAAAAAAAAAAAAAATTATGCATAACCTATCTGGATGTAGGTGGTGAGGAACCAGAGCCAGCAGTGGCCCTGTGGAGTATTACAAAGTGATTTCTTATTTTATAATTTATCAAGCAGACACATGCTCAAGCTAGGAGTTTCTTCTTGCATCAAATCTTCCTCTTCCCTCCATTTCTAATTTCATAGCAAAATGATCATTATAAAAGTTTCTCGAGGTACTCGTGAAAATAATGCTACAGACAAATGAGGCAACAAGGAAGACAGACAACACACCATGCTTACAACATGCAACGGAAAGTGAATCAAACAAAGTTCTAGGTATCTCCAATCAAATATTGCATCTTTTCAAACAGTATACAAGTAATTGCTGCAGAACATCAAAATTATCCCTACCCCTGCTTAGCAAGCTCCTGAAGAAGCAAACCATTACCAGTGCCAACATCCAGCACACTCCAGTTAGACAATTCCTTTTCAGGCTCTCCAGCAGACAAATTATTTGCAATATCTTTATGATTTGGCAAGCGACGTTGAGATATTCCAATGCATAAGTTCTTGGTCCAAGAAGCAACAGTTTCCATCACATCAGCTCCAAACCTACAGTGGGAATATATAGAATATTGTGTCAAGAGTATCTCCAAAATTACAGTTTCACATATTCTTTTTCCCCTGCAAGGGCACCAAGAGAAGAAAATAGGGATGGGGTTCAGTGTTATGTAAACTCATTGCAGTGACCTCTTCCCTAAATTCTTGTTTAGCTGCTTTTTCCAGTGCATATGGAGGTTTACTAGCGAACTTAGTGTTAAACAATAACTATCAGATGACCAGAAGAAATATAGCACGTATAATTAAGAAGTAGAACATTGTCAATGTTAAGTAAAAACTATCAGATGACCAGAAGAAATATAGCAGAAAGCATTAAGAAGATGATAGTGGAAGTACATAAATACAGGATGAGTCTAAAAGCCGTAGAATAAAAAGAAGCAAATATCCAAGTTTGTTAAGAGCAGAAAGATTCTGATATATCGTCAGATTACCAAAAGATAGCCATGGTCTGAAGTCACCAGTAACCTAAATGGGGCATGTACCTTCCCATGTCCATGGTGCAATGGCCAAACACTTTGCCAACCCCCAACCACAAGAGAGCTTAGCAATAGTGAAACTTGCTCAAGTACTAATATTGAAGGTTACGGAGTCCACCTCCTAGAATAATCTGTCTCCAGAGAGGAGATAAGACCTGAAAATTTTACTGATTCACAGCCCCTTACAGATTGTGAAAAAGTTTTGAATTTGTATATGATCCACTAAAGGATAAGCCATGAGATATGGTAAAAATTATGCTTATACTTGTTCTCTTTATACCAACTCATTCAAACACTATTTTGAGCTAGGCATACCAGATATAGGAGAAAATATTCATGCAAAGTTGACAACTACTCTCCAAAAATGTCTGAAGTTAACAAACACTTTCTATGTTTTTGAATTCCAGTTAGAGAGCATGAAGTGTGTCTCAGTCAAATTGAATGATACGGACCAGAGGCGAACATTTAATAAATAAAACTGACAAAACCATGGCACCACTTACCAAACTTCCCCAGCATGACCATGCTCCCGAAAATTCGCCAACTCATCTGCATATGAAGCGTCCCAATAACTCTGAAAACCCAGCAATGATGAAACTGCTTCAGCATCTGGCTCCTCCTTGTCAGAACTGCTCATTGCAAAAATGATATTTTACAAAATTTGGGTAACTGACCCCTAGAGTCTATAGTTCACCTTTGGACAACAATAATTCCTTTTGAACAAATAGTAGTGTATTTTATTAGTATCATGGTCAAAGGGCATCACATCCGAATACAAATAATAAATATTTCTTGGTCATTATAAGCACTTCTCTCTTCTGTTCATCTATGAATTAAATAGCAAATTGTTGACAAAAATTAAACTCCATCCTTGTTAAATTGTTACATAGTAACAAATCCAATCATAATTCCCGCCTATACAAATTATGCATTATTAATTCATAAAATACATAGGACGAAATAAAGTAAAATCAAGTCCATAGAATACATCGACATGTTTTAGTTATGAAGTGTCCATTTTCTTCTGGAAATATATTACTTTACCCTATCAAAATTGTTATGTTGTTATGAACTCTACCATAATTCTCCTTCCAGATTTAGTTTTGTGTCAACAACCTAATATTTCAACATTTCCAGCATTGATTTAGCCAATGTTTGAGTTGTCTATATCTATTTATAAACAAAACCATTTATAAACACTTCCCAAACATGCTTTTACTCACCTATTTGAAATATCATTTATAATCAACGAAATACATGGATAAATCAAGTAAAATCAAGTTCGCAGGTTCCATGGACCCTTGTTAATTGCGAGACGTCCATTTTCTTCCGCACTCTTCTCATAAAGGAAGATTCCCTAGAAAAAAAAACCATGAAGTTGTGAAGGATTAGAGAAATGAGAGAGATGACCTGTATTCTGAGGGGGCACGATAAGCTGCAGCGGAGAGGGCTTCCGTAGCATCAGCGTGGCGCTGCTCGTCATCGAGAGTACTGCCGTACTCGCTCTTGATGGACCAGGAGTCAGCCGTCACAGACCGGTCGTCGTCGGAGATCAGATCAACGGCAGCCACCTGCCGCGCCGCCTGCGAGACGTCTGCATCCTCCGGCGGCACCCTGATTCCGGCCATGTCAACAATCAAGTACAGACTGTGAGAGAAAACCCTAAGAAAGGAGGATGAGAAGAAAATTTGGGGGTTTCTACAGATTAAAAAGAGATACAAGGTAATGACTAGCGAGGAGCTGACAAGGACTGGGCGCAGAAATCAGAAGATAATAACTGAAAATGAGTGTTATCGGAATGAGCGTGCGACGCTACAGTAAATTTAGAAATTGGAAGAAATGTCCACATTAACATGTTCTTAGCAAAACTGTAAATATCATTGTTAACAATTTTAAATTCTAAACTAAAAGACAAAATTATATTGGAAAATGCTATCCTCGCCGTCCTGTTACACATTAGCTTTGACAGCTTTACAAAAGTTCCTACGTGCCATGCCAAAATCTGAGGATTCCGCCCCAAATGAAAACCCGCCCGGCCCAATTTAAAATATAAACTCAATTCACACATCAGTCTCCCTCTCCCCCAATTCTACTGGATTCATCTATTTATACCAAATGTTTTATAGAATGTTTTACGTAATAGATATGTGGCGGCCCCTATTGGAAGGTCCAGACGCCTCCCTAATAGGGGCCGCCACGTGTTTATTATGTAAAATATTTGGTATACGTAGCATCTCCCAATTCTACTACCCTAATCCCGAATTCTTCCCCAACTAAATCTCTCCCCAAATTTTCAGCAAGAGATTTCTCCCCCACCGAACCGAGAAAACAAGCCCCAAATTTTTAGCAAGAGATTTCTTCGCGGGTCTTACATTACTAGGCCACTGAAAATTTGGAGTTCCATTCCTTGTTTTTCCAATCCGATTCACACAAAAATTAAAGGCATGAATTTTTGAAAAGCTGAAAATTTGAAGTTCCATCCTACTTTTGCATAATTTGTTTAATCTTTTATCCACAGTTCCTTCTTCAAGATTTTAGTTGAATTTTTGGGATTTATTTTCTTCATGATACCGCCACACACACACACACACTTAACAAGATTAAACGTGAAATGGGTTGTGTGCAATTTGCAATATTTATTAGTATTCCACATGTAAGCAATTCCATTTTGATCTTTGGTTGCATCATTTCCATTAATTTGTTAGTATTCCACATGTATGCTTAAATCTTATATAATATGAATTCTACCTTAACAATTGCTTAGGATTTTTGCTAGCATCAAAATATACACACGTGATTGACAAATAGCTTTAATGTTTTTATAGTGTGTGAAAATAGGCTTCCACTAAAAATAAAAAGTAGGCCATATTTAAGGAATTACATTTATATATTGATCCTTTATTTTTATTGTTTATATTTTGAAATGATTCTTAATGCAGCCATTCCATTCACTGATATCACCCCCTCAAAATGCTGTACCAGGTTGGATGTCAGGTGCTATCCATTCCATTCCTCAGGCTACACTCGTTGCAAGTCTTTTCGCTCACATTCGTACTTCAAGTCCTGAAATGACTTATCAAGCAGTTGGTATTGGAATGGACTATCGACTAGATGGTTCTTCAATAAGACCATTATTCACTCCTATGAAAGAACATCAATAAGCGTATGTATTTAGTAATCAAAGAACGTAATGTTTGTACTGATAACTTATGATGGCTTTTATGAACAGAAATATCAGATTCATGTGGTGCATATTTTCTTATCTGTGTGCAAAGGGCCTCTTTGTGATTTGAAAGTATTAGCACATTTTATGGTGCTCAAGTCATATTTTGCATGGTTTCATATTTATTTTTATCCACTTTAACAGATATTTCAACGAACAAGCAAAAATAAACAATAAAAAATTTCGTGGTAGAGCTATTCAGTATCGAACTACTACATACTATATTTTCACCTTCGTATTAACATTGACATATCCAAACGATCACCGAATACAAACGTTTCAAGCACAATTATATTACATTGAAATTTAGATAAATTCATCCGACTCTCTTTTCCCCTTGCACATCTTTATGTTGAGGGAAATCTCTAAGTTTTTCTAATACGTTAGCTTGTCAAGAGTTTTCAACATACGCGACAAATCATCGACTAGGTCACCTCCGTTCGTAATGCCACTACCTCCGTCTGACATCCAACTTGGTACAACATTTTGAGGGGGTGATATCAGTGAATGTAATGGCTGCATTGAGAATCATTTCAAAATATAAACAATAAAAATAAAGGATCGATCAATATATAATTGTAATTCGTTAAATATCATTTACAAAACACATCAATCCATAGACATGATGGCCTACTTTTTATTTTTAGTGGAAGCCTATTTTCACACACTATAAAAACACTAAAGCTATCCGTCAATCACGTGTGTATATTTTGATGCTAGCAAAAATCCTAAGCAACTGTTAAGGTAGAATTCATATTATATAAGATTTAAGCATACATGTGGAATACTAATAAATTAATGGAAATGATGTAACCCAAGATCAAAATTGAATTGCTTACATGTGGAATACTAATAAATACCGCAAACATGAAGAAAACAAATCCCAAAAGTTCATCTAAAATCTTGGAAAAGGAACCGTGGATAAAAGATTAAACAGAGTATGCAAAAGTAGGATGGAACTTCAAATTTTCAGCTTTTCAAAAATTCATACCTTTAGTTTTTATGTGAATCGGACTGGAAAAAAAGGAATGGAACTCCAAATCTTCAGTGGTTGAGTAATGTAAGACCCATGAAGAAATCTCTTGCTGAAAATTTGGGGGTCGATTTCTCGGTTCGGTGGGGAAGAAATCTCTTGCCGAATTTTTGGGGAGAGATTTGGTTGGGGAAGAAATCGGGATTAGGGTAGTAGAATTGGGGGAGAGGGAGAGTGATGTGTGAATTGGGTTTATCTTTTAAATTGGGCCAGGCGGCTTTTCATTTGGGACGGAATTCTGAGATTTTGGCATGCCACGTATGAATTTTTGAAAAGCTATCAAAGCTAATGAGCATCTTCAAGAAACTCTTTAAATATGAGATCTATTTTAAAGAGTCAACATTTAAAATCATGCTCCAAGAAACTCTTTAAATTAACCTTTTAATTTAGAGAGTGGGGTTGACTATCCAAATTTGGAGAGCCAAACTCACTCTCTATAATTAAATGCATTCAAAAAGCTTCAATTTTTCATGTAGGAAATCAATAAAATAATATTAAAGATAAAAAAATAATAAATATTTGTTGGAAGTAGTAAAATTAAGTGTTAAATATAAAGAGCTTGTTGGAATATTTCAAAATTATAACTATTTAAATTTATAGATACTCTCTGAATGATAGAATATACTTTTTAAAAATAAAGAGTCTCTTGGAGATGCTCTAAGAGGACTGTAAATGTAGCATTTTCCAATTATATTGGCTAAGATTTTTTTGACACATAACCTACGCGTCGCTACTTACTTTAAAAAGTACAAATGTCAATCAATATTAAATGCTAACTTCTTCATAGAAGTTGACAAATAACCCATACAAATCAACCCGGTCCACAAACGTTTTCAAACTCTTCCAATTCTAAACCCTACCAATTGCAATTGAGATTTCAAACTCTTTTCAATCGTGGAAATCTGTCTCTCCCCCAAACGTCTCTACCCTTTTATCTATTCTAATTGGTGAAATTTATTTTTGTTTTCTACATTAAATAGGTATACGATCATTTATAATAATCTATGAATTTCTATACATTGTACTCGTTTTTCTTAAATTATGCAGGTTTCACTTTTGGATTATCTGTTCAATTGGAAGAAACTCCATTTGTGCTAAAAAAAAAAAGTATTTTTTCCCTTTAATTCTTCCTTTTTATTTCACTAATTTTAGGGTCCATTTTATATATTTTTTAATCTAAAACGATGAAATATTCCATATGTATTTGATGCAAAATAAAAGTGGGGTTCCTCTTATTTTTCTCTTCATAAATAATAAATTGGGTTTAAGGTTAAATTAATAAATTGTCCACATTATGTTTATCAACGGATTTGGGTTCCAATTTTTATACACATTTGATAGATTACTTACAAATTGTAATGGTAAGAAAAAGAAATTTACATTTGAACTTAATGTTGGGAGCGTTAACAATGTCAATCCATGCTAAACACCATTTACCGTAAATGGAAAAGTACTGGACAGAAGTGGAAACTGATATTTTATGATATAGAAACTAGAAAAATGAAGACAATTGGAACTCATGAACATAAATTCTTCTCACTTGGGGCTTATTTGTGCAAGGAGAGCTTACTCTCAATCAAAGGGCTCAATCCTCTCGGAAGAGATGCAAAAGAAGACGGAGTCAACGAGAACTAAATCGAGGTTATGTTGCAAATGAAATCTAACTTAAGTGTCTTAAATACGAAATTGTTAGATTCATGTCCATCCTTAGCTTTTGAGCTTGTAGGTATACTTTCATTTTCTCTTTTAAAAATGTGACATTTTTACATGGTTAAATGACATATCGTGAGTTACCTAAAGTATGTTACTTCATATGTTTGAGTTGTAGGATTCTTTTGCTATTTAATTTATGTTCTATAACATTCTTTGTATGGAGAGAAGTATTTTTTAATACGTTGTGATGAAAAGTTATATGTGGATCATGTAAACGAAATGATTTGCCTTGAAGTATGTTCACGTGTGCGTGCTACAATTTTCACATATTCGGCATTCAATGCAACAGCCTAGTGAATTATAATGGCTTATTTCAAGTCAACAACCACTTAAACGATACTTAATAGGTTCTTATATTATATGTCTTGTTTGTTTTTGTTATTTGTAGATGACTTCCTCACACCTATATAGAATTTCGGAGGAAGAGCACGTTCCGGCCCAGATTTCACAAGTTAGCAACACAAAATACATAACAATTGTCATCGATAAATTCAATGTACAACAAAAGAGTATGTTCGAGGAAAGTTGCATACGACATGTTGCGAAGTTGCCGGAGCTCAAATTATTTGCGCAATTAATTCATGAAATGATAAATAGATCGGTGGTTTGCCCAAAATGATTCAAGGCTTGGTTCAAAGGTTTACAAGATTTAGAATGCCGTAGTTCACATTAATCTACCAGCTTGAAGTGTGGTGAAGTACCTAAAGGTTCTGCTTCTGACAAAATTCTAGAGAAAATCCGGTTATGGGACAAAATGCTTACCAATAGAGAAGGGGTAACTTGTAGCAACCTAGAGAAAGTTTTCTTGAAATGTGCATCGTTACAAGCTTGGGTTGACACTAATTATTGAAGGGGTATTCAATTCCAGGGATTGAAATGTGAGGATACATCCTAAAACCTCTCCATCATAGAGACTTGAATTTTTTCAATGCCTACCTATGGGAGACAGTATGTTTTAAACTTTTTATCAAATCACTATTACATTGATGGGAAAGAAAGGCGGACTCGGCAAAGGTCAACTATTGGAACATGACGTCTTACACATTGTATGGATTTCCTCTTGCTATTCAGGTATAGATGTCTCCATATTATCTCATTTCTACTCATTGCACATTGTTATGTATCTTTGTATATGGTAACCACTGTTATAAATATCTCGTAGTTAGAGTGTACAAGGTAATCCCGGAGTTGGAAGCTCGATTCTTGAGTAAAATTGGTGACTACCTTTAGGGGATATTGCGGTGGTCTGGCACATTACAACCTTAATTGAGAACATATTCAGATTTTTTCAACAAGACACGTGAACAATTAACATACATAGTTGCACTTACACTTTCGGCATATACAATAATTGATTTTGATGATTCTTTTTCCCATTGCAGGTGCACTTGTGGGCGACGCTCGCGCTACTGCTGAAGAAGAATTGCAACCATACATTGCTAATTTACTTAGAACAATCTCGTTGTTTAATCAACTGAAATACAAGATTGTCCACCAGAAAGTGAAGTGATACGAAATGATGAGAACAATAACCGAGGAAAGAAATCTAGGTGATTACAAGTGAACTTCGTTTGAGGGCTTTCAGTGATGATGAAGGCGGAGAAGAAGAACATTGTGATCTAGTTTAGGACTTGCTATCAACTTCTAGCTTGGGAAATTGTCCACCAGTGAGGATTGCGTCTTTAGATGAGATAAAAGCTATGTTGACTGAACAGAGAGAGGTGATTGGGATGAGGCTGGGCGAATTGAGGGAGGAAATGAACGTGAAGTTCATTGGTATCGAAAAGAAAATGGAGGATTATGCATGCAATATGAAAGAGCATGTGACCGATCAAATAAATGTGATCAAAATGCCGTTGGTTTGCATCATCCAATCGCCACATTATGTATTACCTAATTAAGGCACTGGTTGCATGCATGTGTGCATTCTGCTTAACATGTGTGCTCAAGTATGTACCTTCGAACCTTAAATATATCTGAGTTTTTTTTTTTATCTTAGAAGCTCGTAATAGCCAATGTTAGTTGGTATCCATGCAACATATAGTGAGAGATCCAGTATTCGACTTTTTAACTTTGAAATAAAACTTCTCAATCAACACTTGTAGTCAAAGCCTTATGTGTCGTTGTTTCTTGCTAAAGAAGATTTGATTCTCCACAATTTCCCATTGAGCTTCTGATTCCTTTGCGTTTTCAATAAATGGATTTCCTTCAATTAGGTCGACATCCGAATATGGAATCATTCATGGCTTTTCTAGTTTGAAAACACCAATTTCTTCATGCCCATACAAGGCTGCTTGTATGTGAACAGAAATGTATCATTGCAAATCCTCGTCATCAGCTACATCGGCATGAGGTACATCCATGTTCGGAACTTTAAATTTCAAGTGGATTCGAAATTTCATTCTGTCAAGATTAAGATTTTCGAATGATTTATTGACAAACGTTTTATATCTAATGTCACTTTGAAAAACAACTGATGTTGTTCGATTTCCAAACCACTTCCACTTGTCCTCTATATTGACAAATGTACCACCATACGAGACAACGAATCTCATAATATTTCCAATATCTGAATGTCATCAATGCAAATAAGATTAGCTAATATGAATACATAAAATAAACATGCTATTATAAGCAATATGGTCAATGGTAAACACAAAAAATGTTCCATAGTTTTGCTAAGTATGTAACATAATTATTGACATTTAAAACAATGTTAAGAATTACATTTTATGTGTCATTCTCGACATTTATAAAATGTCGATAATGATATGTCGGTCAAACACTTCACCATACGCATTTATCATCTTTTTCAACTTCAACAACCATTTTTGTAAGGAAATTATTCTATCATTAATGGCATTGTCAATACATGACAATCGTTGCAAATTCATCTATCACAGTTATTTAAGTAGGTTGTGACATCATGTTTGAGAAATACAAAATAATAAATATGAATTTGATTTTAAAATGCTCCAATAATCTTACAACAAATATATATTAATTGTTATATCATATATATGACAACTATTAAACACAACTTATCATCAACAAAATAAGATTTCAAAATTTTTTTACCTTCTATCAAAAATTGTGGATGAGATTAAATTTCTCGAAAACGAAATTATATGATTTTTTTATGAATTAGAAATGGTTTTTCTTTTTCATCATCTTCATTTCTACCCAAAATCATTGGCCATTACCTAATAAATAATTAAATGAAATTAACCCGGTAGGTATTACCATACATTAATGTAACTTCTCATGGAAACTACTTTTTTCTCTAGAAATTTGTGACAAATTGAAAAGAAGAAAATTATTTCATTTTTAATTAAGGGTATAAAAGACAATTTGATACCAAATTTGACAATTTTTTTGCAAAAGTTATCAAAATTAGACACTTTTCAATTAACAAGCATGTAATTGACCATTTTTTAAAATTCCCCAAGTAAATTTGGACCTAACTGCTGCAAAAATGTAACTTCACCACAATAAAATTTTACCCGTTTTATTAAAAAATATATATCAATTTATTAGTGTTTATTATTGCAGTTATATTTATTTTGTTTATAATTTATTTGCACCCATCATCCTCATACTTTTATTTTTCTCCATTTCCGTCTTCATCAGTTGCCTTCAAGTGGTCACTTTCATCGAGAAACAAGTTCCCGGGCCAAATTGAAACACTATTATCCGCACTGGTTTCTTTACATCAAAAGGCAAAGGAGAGACCAAGGCATCGAAAGGTGGGGCTTATTCCTTTATAGAATTTTTGATACGCATCATAGAACCTGACTTTGTACTGTCAGATATTAGAGATACCTTTTACTACATCAGTAGTTCGACTAAAGTTTGATGTCGCATCTTTGTAGATATATTACAACGATGGGAGCATGGGACCATATTTAGAATGTGTATATATTAACAAGCAAATATAACGGAATAGAACTCTGCATTACAAAAATATCTCCTCGTAGAGCAAAAGCTTTGTGATTGTAAAGCAAAAATATCCTGATAAAGCCAAAAATATAAATTGTCAAATCTCATTATTCCACATAAACTGCCACATCATCGATGATTTATCATCATGATGATAAATAACATTATTCTTATCAATAACTGGTATTTTCAACATGTGACCTAATGAACAACATTTACATTATAAATCCTAATTTCCAGAAAAAAATTAAGAAAAACACCCAGCTACATAGAGTTAATAAACGGGGTCTAGAAATGTTGGTCCACACCCTCGCTGAGACTGTGTATCCCAATGCTTCATCGTTGGTAGTAAGAAATCCTGTGCTAATTCACCAATCACTTTAGCAAGATTAGAGATTCCTTCATGCTATCAAATGAGTAATTCAGCATCCACTGTTTTTCTTACGGCTGGATGTATAGACAGTGTGACCCTTCAGTCAAGTACAGTCATTTAGGTGTTCTACCCAAACTTGAATTTTCTTGTTCCATAGAAATTATGCAAGCAAGCCGGTCATAAACCTGTAGTAACATTTTAGATTCTTACAGTTTTTATATGATATGAGCAATGACATTTTCAGAGATCCCTAAGAAAATAAAATTTCACGCAATCACTTTCTAATAAAACAAATTAAGCACAAGAAAATTCAACTTCAGAGATGGAATACCTCAGAAAGCTTATTGTTCTTCTCGTCTTTCTTTGTGGAGGAAGGATCATACCTATGCAAAAATAGATATCCGGTTCAATGCTTCTTTGAATGGTTAAGATGAATTAGCGTGGCACCATTAAGAGTATAGAAATCATACCATTGCCTTGGAATCCCAGCTTCATCTCGAGCCGAATAGTTGAAGGGTCCTTTTAGCTCTACATTATACTCTTCTAACACGTCTTCCATATAAAAGACAAGTGAGATTAAGAGGTTCTCAGAAATACTGCTAGCAATAAATGCAGTCTGTACAAGTATAAAATTGACCTTTGAATGTAGAGCAAGGAGCACGACCCATTTTCTGGCACACTGAAACAAACCAATTAACACCAACAGCCACATGTGCAACTTCTTCATCAGCTATCTTTGCAACAATGTTCGAAGTCCTATGATCCCCATAGCCAATCAGTTTTTTAACAAGACGAGGTCCAGCATCTAGTCCTCTAGCTTCCTACATTAACAAATAGCAGGGAGATAGAGTTACTTTTGCCTCCCAACGACAGTGTATGTACAAAAACCAAGGCAGAGTATGTAAATAAGCAAAACATCACACAAGCATTAGCAATCAAATTTGGCATTGCTATTCTATGAATTCTAGAAAGGGTACCTGAACTAATGGGATCACTGCTAGGCGTGCAGCGATATTATCTGATGATTTCTCACACTCCCCCCACAGAAAATTATGAGCTGGCATGTCACCGTAGCTTTTCATGGAAGAAAATAATTGATAAGCTTGACTAACCAGAGTGCTATTTTTTCAAAGTAAAAGCCAAATCTACCTGAATCCAAGTTCTGCCAGTCTCTGTGAACACCAAGAGAAATGACGACTCTCATCATCAGCCACATGAGAAAAATCAGCAAAAAACCCTTCACCAAGAAGCTCACAGTATTTAGAAAACCGAACTACAGTATCCCATGCCAAATCAACAGCATTTAGCTCCACGTGAGCAAGATTATGAAGCATATAGGCATTGAGAGGCAAACCCGAGGTTTTTGGAGGTGGAATTTCTTTAGGAGAAACCTGAACCAACGATAGAAAGTAATTTAATTGAAATAATGATAGTAAAAAGTCAGATAACTATCCATTTGTAAAAAATGGCCATTTCATTACCAATAACACTGCAGAAGTCATTCTCTTGATCAATAAAATTATACATGATACTCCTCCATCTCAAGTTCTAAGTTGGATACTTGAAATATTCCAGTCTGATACCCATATTTAAAAAATTTCATTGTAAACTAAAGTTTGAAGAATTGTTTTCCTTGTTGGGAAAATGTCAAAGTATATGCATGTTGAGCACGAGTCTATTTGACTAAACATAACACATAAACCTTTATAATTTACTAGTATGGCAAAAGGTAAGGTCAAACCCATTAGGATTTAATCTAAAAAAAGGAGGTTTATTTTGACTGGTTTAATATTCAGCTTATGCAGTCTGCATGTCACTTCAAACTTTTAGGGCATTATTCTTATAGAGGCTTGTGGATTGGTAAACTGGATGTCTGGATCATCTCATCAATTCAAATTCCTCTTACCATATTTCTCACTACTTGGATAGTCTACAGTAGGAGCAACCTCAAGAATACAGCTACCACTTATCAGGTACTTAGCGGAACATGGAGGTTGGAGTTTGTTCTGGCCTCAATTTGTAATTTGATGCTTGTCCATTAGAACAGAACTCTAATTGAATATGCCTTTCCCAATCCACAACTGTAATACTGTCTTCTCCTCAAGTATTGTCGCTAACTGCACGATCCATTTACCAATATGAATTTTGAGAGTTAACTTAGGTTAGATGTATGATATTTATGATTGATATGACCATAATCATTCAGCTCGAGCTTTGGAGTCTCGAGGATCGATATTCACTAATAATATGAGACCTCTCATTTTCGAGCTTCAGGTCCTCGAGATACCCTTAGGACTACCTTTACAGTTCCTACAGTATTTTTGTGATGGCATCCTCGGGGTGAGTCTTCGAGATATTTTGACCAAAGAAGCGTTTTCCTTTACCAAACTCAAAGACCTTCCTGCCTAAACACTGATGGATCCTACTATTCAAGGATTCTAAATCTATCCAAATACCTACTCCTATGTCTAGAAGGAGTCTACATCGGTAAATATTATAGTCGAACCATGACTAGACTTATAATTGAATACTAATCTCAAGTAGGACTTCTAAGAATAAGGATACTTAGCAACAAAGTCCTACAAGGAATGTACTATTTACCTTTATAAATACAAAACTTCTATTCATTATTCGGGTACGTTTTTATATAATTCTCAACATATAGCCTTTTCCATAAATTCTCTTTAAGCATCAAAGAGGCGATGAGGACACGTCTCGACGCATTTGTTTCAGGTACTTGAAGACTCCATTCGTACCCATTCTCAATCCTCAAGTTTAGAAATCAACATGTACGATTTTTGGAAGCATGAATGATTATACTGAATTCGAGTCAAGCCCATCATTTATAGGTTGGAAAATGTAATTAGAATCCAAATTTCACACTGCATTTAAAAACCTAGAAATAAAATGATACATTCGAATTTGAACTGATTTTTCATGAAATCCAATTCCAATTTCCAAGTTCCTATCTTCAAGACGCAAAATATTTGATAAATAGCATCATAATTGAAGCCCAAACAACCTAAAGAAAATCCAATAATAACCGATATAAAAGACAGTGTTGAAACTCATAAAACAAGAAAAGAAAAGAAAAAAAATACCAGTTGGGGTTTGAGTGGGCGAGCAGGCCTAAGAGGTGCTTGAGAAACTCCAATAGGAAGGCCTTCTCGGCGCCACTTATCGTAAGCGAAATGGGAAAGCTTGGACTTAGTGAGAGGGTCTGCAGTAGAGAGAACAACAGCACCCATTTCTGCTAACGAAGAGCAGGACGAGAGTAAAACAAGTGGAGGATCCGTACCCATACCCGTATCTGTACCCGTTTGATTGAGGTCTTGAATTGGACCATTGGGGCCCCAAAACCGGTTGCGGTTAAGAGGTCCATGTCTCCAGTTATCGAGGCCGGACCACTGGTGGTCGAGTGGTGGGTATTGGAATTGGATGGAAGAAGAAGATGATGAAAAGGGGAAGTTGAAGTTGTGGCCATTGGCTTTTGCTTTTGGGGTGAATCTTACAAATGTGGATGCGGTAGTGGTGGAGGAGGAGAGCATCGTTTTGAGCTTCAAGAATGGGAGCATTGTTTTGACAGCAGTACTGCGACTCGAGTAAAACTGGTTAATGCTAAATAACTGTTTTAGCCAAACATGCCCTTGCTAAAAAATATAGAAACCAAATAATGTCCATTAAATGGCATCGAAAAGATAATTGAGCAATACGATTAAATTACACACCAACACGTATTACAATATCTTCTAAAATCTTACATCTTTGAGCAATTAAGTTGTGATCTCGAAGATAAATTTGAACTTCTTTAAATATTTTTTTCTATAATTTTTTTTTTT
>CAIGRQ010131084.1:0-18333 GCA_903798375.1 Fraxinus sp. D2006-0159 | reverse complement strand
TTTTTTTTTTTTTTGGAGAATGCTTGGTTAAAAAATAGAGAAAAGTTAGGGTCCATAGAATATGTGGTTGAAAATGATTTTAAAAAAAAATCCCTCCCAAACAAGCTCTCAGTAAACCAATTTTTAGACACCTTTCACTTTTTGTAGAAGACATTAGAAATGAACAGTTCAACACTAACTTGGATACGAAAAAAATGTGAATACTTATATATTAGTGATTTACACTTGTTTAAAAATGTTTCTCATTTTATGAATACAGAATCAATCTATTATGAATTGATAAAAAAGCTCCTGTAATGGAATAAAGTGCATGAACTTTTATTGTCATTTAACTTTTTATTAGAATGCTGACACAGGTTCCTGTTTTTGATGGGTCAGCAAGAGAATGGGTGGAGGCAATTGATCAAGTTGGATTAAAGGTGGCCATAGATTGTTGTGGTAATAGCTGTGAAAAATTGGCACCTTTTCTGAATGAACCGGTTCATGTGCGAAAAAATGATTCTTTTATAGTGGCATTCCCTCATTCAAAAGTTAACATCACATATGGCATTGACTTCCCACAGGTAAATTTTTGATATATTAGTGTATGAACTTCACATTAAAATTGAAAATTATAAATCCTCTGTTACTTCTTATTGTAGATAATAATTTTCGTTTCACAATAATCGTAGTTGTAGAAGATGTATAAAGTGCTCTTTCTATTGACCTAATACTTCACCTTACCAAGAAATGATGTCAAACTATCAGAATCAATCTCAATCATAAGCAAACATAATTTCTTACCAAAATTAATTTGTAATTTTGATATTTAATTTAACCCTAAAATTCAATCTGAATATGCATTCATTTGTTCATACCAGAATCAATCTGTAAATCTTATTCTCTGTTATTGCACTTGTGTGTGGAAAGGAGCGGAAGGACGAATATAATTGATGGTTCAAAAAATGTGATTACATAGCTGTTGTTATCTTCCTGCCGGCTTGTTTCCTATAGGAGAGAGAGTCATTTGATATGTGAAGTCAGATAGAGCATCATTAGTAATATATTAAGCACATCAATTGTTCTGTGATGTACTGTTTACCTATTGTAGCCGAGCATGAAGGGCCTTCATAGAGTAGCCCTGCAGAAATATTCCACCAGTTTGGCACTCTCTCTCCTTGTACTTTATTACACCTCCTATATCAAATAGCGCTTTTGGGAGGGCTTACCATTGACAATGGTCTATTTTTTTGTCACACAAACACCAATATTTTAGTGAACTCTCCCATGCAGCTAGCTTTATTTGGTATCATACAGCAATCTAGTACAGTTCTTGTTCTTATTGAAAACATTTCTTGCAGGCACCGGCAATTGGCCGTCAGTGGTTCTCTTCCACCCTGTTGGATGCATCTTTCTACGCCAAGCAAATAGCTTCTTCAAGAACCTTTTGCATTTTTGAAGAGGTGAGTCATAAATCTCATTTTTGGTTTGCCACCTCTCTCTCTCTGTTATTTTTGAAATTGAATGAACAATCCGATTTATATTTTAAACTTGAGTTAGTACTGTCATTTCTCTGATCTGACTAAGCTTGCTGTAAAATATGATTTTCCAATTATATTGATATGATTAGGGAATTTTATTTCAGGGTATCATATATTAGGTGAAATGACAGTGAGTTGTCTTCTATTATGGAACGAATGAACTTCTATTGCTGTCCCCACGAACCTTTTAAAGTACAGTTTTTTTCTCTGAATACATTTCGGTGCAGGGTACTGATTGGATATATTTTTTTAATGTAAATATGCAGGAGCTTAAGCATAACTGACTTATTTTACAGATTGTGTGACTTGTGTGTATTTATGATACTTCTGCTGGAATCTCAGTTAGAAATTCCTTGCAGGTGGAACACATGCGCAGCTTAGGACTTATTAAAGGGGGTTCAGCAGAAAATGCAATAATCTGTAGGTGAGAGATACTTCTCTACAGATGTATATGTTAACAATTGGAGGGAATGAAAATTTAACCAGTACAATAAGTGTCTTGAATCTTTAAGAATAGTTTGTTTTGTAGTTAAATTGTAGCATAACCAGTTTTATTTTACTCTATTAAAAGATTGCTGTGATCCTGAGGTTTAAACAAGAACAGGACTCGTGTCTGTCATTCTCACTTTACATCCTCAGCTTGATACTTTTAAATGCCTGGTGAAGGACACATATTTTATGTTGGACATTTCATTTATTTTAGACTTGGGTCATCATGGTGATGGGTGCAAGGTTTTAGCATTTGTCTATTTACTTGCTGCATTGATAAAATGCAGAAGATAGGTATTTAGTTTTATTTATAACTATTATTTTATTTATTTATTTATTTATTTTTTACTTTGGCTGAAAAAAGAAATATTGTCAAAGATTTGTTTAGTAGCATTATGTTATGAATGTAGATTGAGCTGGAGTTACATTTATCTTATTGACTTTCATGAGGAATGGGGCAGGGAGCTCATGCTTTTATTGGGTTATGATGAGTGTGTAATACAGAGAAATATATTCACTTTGCACCGAGATGAGACACACATAGAACTGTGAACCCCTGGTGTATATAAATTAGCATAATTTACCTATGCCACACTTAAAAATGGAAATTCAACTACTCATTGGATTTTCAAGCTGCATAAATCATGATGAAGTGAATGATTCTAGGGGCTAATTAAACTTTTTCTATAAAATTTACATTTCAGTGTTCATGCTTGTGATGCATTTATGCTGAGAAAAGACTTAATGGGCTCTTAATATGCTTGTTTATGTTTACATTCTAGAGAAATTTAGATGCTATGAACTACTATTTAAAGTTTTTACATGTTTTCCAAAATCTCACAATGTTTACATGTTAGATCATATTGGCCTGGAAACTAAGGGCGGTTCTGAAATTATGGGATTTTTAATAAAATCAATTTTATTTCAATTATCTTACAAAACCATGTATAGTCATGAAACTTTCATTTAAAATTTGTCTTTTCCCAACATTTTTGTCATTCTTTTTAGAGAGAAAATTAATCTGTCTAGCATTTTGAAACTTTTCTATCTTGTTTCTGAAAACCTCTGAAAAGTTTTTATCTTTTGTTATTATGAAAGATGAATGAACCTTTAAACCATGCAATGAACATTTTCGTTTGGCATTTATATTGCATGAATTTACTTCTCGGGCAAGGGTTGGATGGTTGGGGGTTACGTTTGCTGAATAAGAAAGCTTGTTTTAAATGTGGTCCTAAAACTGCTAGCGTTGAAAACTTCAAATTTTGATTTTAGTGCAACTTTTCAAGTTCTCAGGTTGGCTGGCATGTTATCTCCTAAATTCTTTTTACTATCTCTAGTAAATGTTATATATTCAAGATACCTTGTCTCTTTCTTCTCCAATCTCTACTATTGTTTTGTAGACATTTTTCGACATTTATAAGCATATATACACAAGGGCATTTGTAAAATATAATTTTTTTTTCCAGTGAGATGACGTAGATATTGTAGCCATTTATAGAGTTTACATCTCTCTTCCTTTTCTTGGGTCTAGCCATTGACCTGCTTGCATATATTGTTGTGTTGTGTAGCGTCACTAGAGGCTGGTTGAATCCACCGTTGCGTTATGATGATGAGCCTTGTAGACACAAAGTTTTAGATCTTATTGGCGATCTTTCCCTTTTTGCAAAAGATGGCAGTCAAGGGCTTCTGGTGGCACACATTATAACTTATAAGGTCCTTCTCTTTTCCATTCTTTTGTTACTATTTGTAATGACCTAGTCTTTATATCCAAGCCGCTAACTTATTGTCTGCTCTAGGAGAACTTAAGCTCATTTTACCCTTCACAAATTCTATTGCATCCCTAAAATTCGAACTCAAAACATCTGCCTTATGAGAAACTTGAGTTAAATCTTGGTACCAATTGGTACTTTCAGGCCATCCCAGAGCAGATAATATGTAAGTTAACGTTTTGGGCATAGTCAAGTCATTACACTATCGGAATCAAACAATGACATATTATCATTCTTACGAGGTTTCATTTGATTTACTTTTTCTCACTTATAAGTAGCTGTAGCATTGCTTTTCTAAAGATGTACACTGGGGTAAATTATATGTACAAGCAGTTACCCATTCAGTAAGTTAATAATTAAAGACAAAATGTTAAAATGACTGGAGATGATATGTTGTCTTTATGTGTGCTAACTGTGGATATCGTGGAATTATGTGTAATAAACTACCTGGATGTAAATCTTTAACCAAATTTCATTTTAAGTTCATATTTAATCATGTTGAGACATATTTCAATCAATATCTTAAATTAACTTAACATTTTGTTTTGTAAATTTATCATTACTTTCGAACTAAAAACTTCAATCTTTATGTGTGCTAACTGTGAATATCATGTTGAGATTGATTTCATGTCTATTTCAGTATGATGTTCCAAGAAGGAATACTTGACCATGTAGTTAACTAGCATTTTCTTCTCATGGTTGATTACCTTAAACAATTTGTCAATAAAATGGTCAACCACAGAGAAAAATTATTTTGTGAGTACAATGTATTTGATCAAAGGGTTAACTGCACTTGTATCTTTAACAGGGTGGACATTCATTGCACACGGAGTTTGTTCGTTGCCTATCAGGAATCAGTAAAAAGGATGGTGCTTAGCTGAGCAAAAGAATTAAGCTTTCAGTTTATTATTCTGTAGCTTGTCAAAAAGCTCAATGCTTGAAAATGGAAGTTTTTATGTCACAGATCTACTTATATGGGAGTATAGAACTGTGGCTAGTTTTTAAATTCGTCTGGGAAGATATCTGTTGCCCCCTTCACTCTATATCATCCTCTGTAACTTTGTACATTGGCCAAAAATATGAGATAATTGTTGTCTATGTAATACAACATTCCTTGTGTCATTATTTACTGACCTTAGCTCCTGTTTTACCTTTGCTTTCTCTAGAGATATGTGATAGCTTTCTATAAAGGGAATTGCCAACACCAATATAATACACAATTGAGCTAATGTTTGTGCCCATAAAATATGAATAATATTGCTTAATTGACCTCTTAGTAAATCCCTATGTTTGTCACTTTAATTTTGCATCTGGATATTAGTCGATGTGAGACAGGACACTGTATAATGAACTTGTGAAGGACATTCATAGGTAGGATTAATCTTTGGTCCCATTTGTTTCACATTTAAATCCTAGCATAAAGCCCTCGTGTTTATTAAGCAAATAGCCCCTTGTACTGCATTCAAAAGCTTTATTTACGACTGAGCAAAGATGAATTAACATACGGTAATTCAGAAATTCTTTGGTGTTGAATCACGATATTTTGGAAGAACGTAATGTTCCAACTCAATAACGTCAAGAATTCCCAACTACTGTCCTCCATATATTTCATTCAGAGAGCAGTCACTTTCAAGAAATTTGAAAGGCATATTGCAAACAGTTGCCACAATATCCACATATACCTGGATACTTCAATCATCATCATTTTTACCCTAATCAAAGGAATCAAAAGATTTACAAGGGCTGGGATCTGTATGTCGTATTCCCAGGGAATGCAAAATTTCCAGCCTTGATTACACAAGCCAATGTAAAAGTCGAAGTGATTTTCTTCACTTTGTTTACTCATGGTCTTTTCCCTTGTGGATGTCGTACTTGCAGATCGGACATAGTGCCTTCACCTTAGCCATTTCACAATACACGATGTATGAAAATAATGAGTGCAAGGAAGAGCCTGGATTGCTACTGCATCCCTGTACCTACAGAGACACATAGCATTCCTGCAAGAACGGAAAACATGGTGGGACTATTGACAAAAAATTGTAATGCCAACATGAAAATCATAAATGGATGATTTATCTATTTTCATTTGTTATCTGTTCATCTGAACTAGGCATTATTTCCGGTAAAAAAGTAAGTGTGAGTAGGTTGTAATCTATTATGATTATGTATCTTTATAAAAAGGTTAAAAGGTCTGAAAAACATTACAACAAAATCAAACTACATTACTAGTCACGACATATGGAACTTGCTGCATCTTCAGGTTGAAGTAAACGCCTAGCTTATCCTCATCCTTGAAGGTCTCAAACCTGTATTTGGGAAGGATGCTCAAATTCACCTCCGACTCACCTTCCTGCACATTAAAGCTATAATAGGATATCGACACAGTACCTGAACTGATCACCCTCTGTAACAATATCCTACATTCAGATAACAGCCAAAGCACCGGGTTAATAATCAAAATTTATCTTTGAAAACAGAAATGAACAAAAATACGAAAGAAAACTTGTCATGAATATAGAGAATATGAAATTATCTACCTTCACAAGCCTGTCTAAAAGGTAAGCAGCACTTTGTACATTGGGATCTGAATCAATGGAAAGCTTATACAGAGCTTCAAAAATCTGATTGAAGAGCACTATAAAATTTCCTCTCACAACCTGCAAATTAGCAAGAATTAATGAAATCCAAAATTGATATACATAAAGAAGAAAAGACACAAATTACAAGATTCGAGTTTAGTCCCTCACCTTTGCTATGTTATACAGAGCTTCACAGGCATAATTACGAGCTGTACTATCTTGATCAGAAAAGGAGTATAAGATTGGTGGTACAATTTGCTGATAAAATAGACACAGTAAAATGAAGAAAAATTTCAGAATCAACAAAAAGAAAACTAATAAACAAGAGAATTCGTAAGCAAACCGTAATCAGTTAAAGCACACCAAGGGTGACGTAGAAATAGAAATCATTCACTTGAGAATTGCATTGCATTTCTTTATCCATCGAAGAAAAAAACATTTAACAACGAACAACAAATAGTGTGACAGAACAATTTTCTCGTCCAATAAATAGTCTAATGAGTAATGAAAATGTTGCATTGTTCCAGCCAGCAGCAGCCACCATATATCATGAACTAGAAAAATAGGAACAGTTTTCAAATGTTAACAAATCAAGAAACCGGTGTTTCTAACAATAAATCGACCTTGCTTGTGATAAGTAAATATACCATTTAAACTCTCCAAGTTAAAATTTAGAAATATACTACCATATCACTAACCAGGCCGTGAAAAATGAACATCCTAGGAACGAAAGCAAAAGATCCACATTTACATACTTCTACATTCAATGTCATGTAATCATAAAAATCCATCATTCACAATTGTACGCTCACAGTGATACCATGTCGCCTATTGCAGCTTCAATTTCTCACTTTCCAATCACTTGATCAATATGACATTATCACACACAACTGATAATCCTTAACTAGTCACTGAATATAAATTGATGGAACCAAACTCTAATGAACTATATGGTGTCATTTAACATATTCCGTTAGGCCATTCTTCTTTTACACAGCAAGGAAAAACAATTTCTAACACATTAATCATTACCTCTGATAATCCTTTCTTATAAAGAAGAAAAGGAAAGTTCTTATATGGAGAAAAAGTCTAAAATCTTTATTCATTCAAATATTTCGGTATTGTTACCTCTAGATGTTGTGCTGCTTCCGAAGCCAAACCTACTGTTGCAGCAGCCAATCCTATCAAACCTCCCTATATGAATAGTAATATGTACATAAAAACAAATACAATTTCTCAACTATTCAACACATCAATTAAGAAGTTAAATGACAAAACCCCATTTTCAATGTCCACCAAGGAAATTAAACAGAAACCATTTTCAATGTCAATCAAGAAAATTAAACTAGCACCCAAAAGACCCCATTTTCAATGTTAATCAAGAAAATTAAAAACGAAACAAAAACTCACTTTACGATGATTCGTCTGAGGGAGTTGGTAAACTCAGTGGCCAACAAAGTGATCGCCGCAGTAATTTTATCGTGATTTTTTGTCAAAGCTAATTGCTTCACTGTCTCTTCCACCCAGAACCAACAAACCAAAAAATTACTCCAAAAACTTATACTCAACTCAAAAACTAAAATTTTACATGAGCAAATACATATAAATTAAGACCTCAAGAGCCGCTTTTTTGCGCTTTTCATATAGCTTATGAGAGAGGTCATGAAGCTGCCGAACAGAAAGCACCGAATGTGCCATCATGACCAACCCTTGTGTCCACTGGTGCTTTGTGAGTTTCAAAAGCGTTTAATGTAGTTTCAAAGACGGATGAGGATGTTGGAGCAATTACAAAAGGAGAAAATCGAAAAGGCCAAGGAGAACCAAAAGGGAGACCCATAATAAAGTAAAGGAAACAATGGTAAACGACCTTGCAAATGTCCATCCTGATTAATCTCCCGGGTTTGTAATTCACTTGACGGTAAGAAGTAAGCTTGTACGAGGATTGCCATTGAACTGGGACTAGAATGATCATTCTCAAGGTTATATTTCAGTTGGATGTAGGTACTTGACACTAGATTTTTGTATCATTGCATGACTTGGAAGTCATAGTCACTAGAAATTTAAATATAATCTCCAAGTCCTCATATTTTTGGTATATTTCTCCTTTATTTTACAACCTTCTACACTGAAAATATAGTTTCCATTTTTGTGTTGTGAGAAGCTGTTTTCCATTGTAAAATTCCCCAAAGGAGTTTTTAGCAAATGTTATAAACCATATCCTATAAAGTTTGATGCACAGATGAGTTCAAAGAAACACAAGGCATTGTCCAACATATTAATCAGAGCAAAGGTCAGAATTTTTTACTCTTTTGGTGCAAACTGTAATTTGTTGAGTCATGACAAGCTCGTAATTGAAAGAAACATTATAGGTATACTAGACAGCTAACTAGAAGAATGTGAGGCTTTCCTTTACAGATTTCATGAACAAGTTACAGGTAGTACTCTATTATAGTAATGGAAAACTACAACACTCCCTAGTGCCACTTGATCAGACTTGAAGTATGCTTTGTGTTGAATATCGATAAAACTTGAAGCGCTAATTTATGTACTTCACTAACCACTCCAAGCTCTGTCAAACAAAATACACAACGGTGACATGTATAGTTAACTTCGGAATCGAGAAGTACCAAAAATGAAAAGTATGTGAAACTGCAAAAATACAGCTGATTACATTTAGAAGAAAGAAAAACTAAAATATGCGAAAAGTTATTTTAGTATTGGTTTTTACCTTTATACATTCAGGTAGATCATTATCCTTCTGTATTGCATGAGACTGCATATTGAAGTCAAAAAATTAAATAAAATAAAAGCATTTTGTTCGATGACTTTTGTTTGATGAAATTTTAAGTACCCAAAAAATTCTATGCAATACAAGACATATAACTCAGTGGAAATGATAATTTAAAATCTCAATTTTGAGTAGACCCATCTGCCCTGTGCTTTGAAAAGGAAAAGATAAATTATTAGGGTAAATAGCAAAAAAGTCCCTACCTTTAAATGTCATCGTGCAAAACGTCACAACCATTTTATTATGATTTTACCCTCCTATTCAAATGAAACAAAAAGAAAAGAAAAGGAGAAATAAACAACTAATTGCAATCGTAGCCCTAAATTTTTCAAAATATTACAGATGAGTTTTAAATTCTCCACCACCACTATTTTCACAACCCCACCAAGCCGCCACACCACCTTCGGCCACCACACCCGTCGGATTCCACCACCACTAGTCTCGCTTTACTCTCCCTAACATCTTCTCTCACAATATTGGTCACAAAATCTGTCAAAAACAACCACATTTGCAGCCTAAAATACCAAATTGCCGTATACAACCCCTCACCTCATTCTATTGTAATCTAGACATTCGACAGTGACGACGTATATTTTGCCAAACTCTTCTCCTTCAATTAATCTTCCATCCCACAACACTAAATCTTCAAATTGGCATCAATCGAACCATCAACAAACTCAAACAACAATGATTATGAATCTAATTGAACCAATTATCCCCCAACCGTTTCAATTTCAAAAACTCTCCACAAGGGCTGTTTGAAGGAAGTGCGTGTTAAATCATTGTTGCTGCATTTTTCTTATTACCTTATGCTAACTGTCATATTTAATTTATGATTGTTCCTCTTCAGAAGTCTTTGCTTTCAAATTAACTTCCCACCTCCTCAAAAATGCATAACTCACTCAGGTTAGACTTAGACTGATAATATAGAATGAATCTTACCATGAACTATAACCTTTCTTTGCATGTTCCAGTCTTGCACCATAGACGTGAAAATCTAGAAGAATTTGTTTCGAGATTTTTTCAAGACCTTCCTTGTACACCAGTTATCTGCATTAGCTTGATTGTTGGTGCTGATATGATGAAATTTTATTGTTCTTCCGTAGTCAAAACATGGATTCTAGTATCCAATTTGAACTTAGATAATCAATATAAACATAGGGAGGTACATTAGTTCAGTAACTGTGGGATTTATAATATCATGCATTCTCTGTGAAATATGGTAAAGTCTGATTCTTTTACGTTACAAATGACGCATGTTCCAAATCAAGTGTCTCCCTGTTTTTGTCAATAGTTGGAGGCCACGTTGGGTTTCCACTGTTGTAGGTGGCATAGCTCCAAAGTTCAAAGAGATTATGGAGAGTCGACTGGAATGCTTTGAAAATGGCCCAAATATTGAAGACGGTCCTCGCGTTCTAGGTTTTCCAAATTTTATACAGTTGATAACAGATATCGACAGATTCTCCAATGAAAAAACTAGAACGCACGGACTGTCTTCAATATTTGGATCATTTTCAAAGTATTCAAGTCGACTCTCCATAATCTCTCTAGCTATGCCATCTACAACAGTGGAACCCCAAGGTGGCCTCCAACTATTGACAAAAACTTTGCATTGGGAGGCACCTGATTTGGAACCTGCGTCATTTGTAATGTAAAAGAACAAATGAATCAGACTATCCTATATTTCACAGAGAATGCATGGTGTTACAAATTCCACAGTTTCTGAACTAAAGTATCTTCCAATGTTTTATCTAGTGGCAGAAGTATAATATATTGATTATCTAAATTCAAATTGGATACTAGAATCCATGTTTTGACGACAGAAGAACAATAAAATCTCACCATCATATCAACATCAGCACCAACAATCAAGCTAATGTAGATAACTGGTTCACAAGGAAGGTCTTGAAAAAATCTCGAAACAAATTCTTCTAAATTTTCAAGTCTATGGTGCAAGACTGGAACATGCAAAGATGGGTTATAGTTTTAATTAATTTAATACTTAAGACATAGTAAGATTCATTCTATATTTTCAGTCTAACTTGAGTGAGTTATACAAATTGAGACAGTGGAAAGTGGATTTGGAAGCAAAAACTTCTGAAGAGGAACAATCATAAATTAAATATGGCAGTCAGCATAAGGTAATAAGAAAAATGCAACTACAATGATTTAACATGCACTTCTTTCAAGTTCGTGAATAAGAAAATGTCATAAAGAGAACAATTTTTGAAGATCGCTTCCTTAGAATATTTACCATTTTGCCTAATTGTGTTCTGCATCAAATCATATAAGAGTTGTTGGTTAAGTTGAGTACCAATAGAAGCTTTGTGAAAGTAAGCTGCTCATTTACTATCTGAAACTTTGCTCAGAGATAAAGAAATAGACTTGACTGATGTTGAAAGTACATAGAGAACGCAAGAAACCTAGAAATATGTTGCATCATCATTGATAAGTAAATAATCGCCCAAACAGAAAATAGAGGACGAGGACTAGATTTCTTAACACCGTCCACATCGAATTTCAAAAACTAGAGGCAGTCAAATGACATTTATGAGAAATTCACTTAATCCATTTCTTTGACGCAGTTATCTTTACATATCGGAAAAGGTTTGAGCATCTTCAGAATGTGGAGGTAGTGGTGGAGATGGAGGGCATTTAGGCTGTGTTTTCCAAAAAGTGACTTTCATTCCCAATGAATCAACATAATGGTGAACCGACCATGTTAAACCCCTATGCCTATTAAAAAGAATATTTTGGGAAAAATGAGTTTTTGAATAGTGTTTTTTTGGTTAATGTGTGGTTGAATGCAAGATATTTTATTATGAGAATGTGTAGTTGAAAATGAGTTTAAAAAATGCCAATGAACACCTCTTCAAAGTGCATTTGGGGAATAACACAATTATGAATTTATAAAAGTAAGTAGACTAAGATATGTTCATCTTGGCGTTGACACATGCCTTCTTTGTAAAAAGGCGGGAGGATATGGAAGCCAATTTTCATAATTCATCATATTATATTAAATTTAATAAAAAGAAGAAGAGTAAAGATGAGACATCTCTTTCCTCATAATAGCAATGGGAGAAAAACCACGATCTAACATTTTAAAAAGGTACAGGAACTTCACGACAAATTATAAAGGCCGACTTCAGTAGAGATAACTTGAGGTCTCAATGTGCAAAATCTCACAACAAACTTTCCTATTTCACAAGATCGAGGTACATTAAAACAATCGTTTATATTATTGATAACATGAAGATCAAAAACATTTTTATTATATACCTAGTCTCCGGATAAGTATTAAAAATGAACATGTATATATAGTAAAGCAGATCTAGCTCATTCAACAACTATCACATCCCAGGAAAATTTTTATGGCTTATATGGTGAAAATCATTTGGCACGTCAACTTTTTTTCCGAAGTATATCAACTTTGTTCAGCAATAGTTCATCGTGTTCCCATCAAACTTCTCCGACCAATGTTTTGTTTACTAACTTGATTGGAATCAATTTTTCTGAGGATGTGTTAACTGTTAACAAGCCGCTTATCAATGAATTATTTCGTGTTAAACATTTGTACATATTGACATTAAAGAAGTTGAATTCTTCTGAGATAAGGCATTATGACTCCAGTCCTAAAAAAATCGGAGCCCTACAAGCCATTGACAAAAGACTTCATTTGATGATTGTACAAAGAGACTAGAGAAAATTACAACATGATATACCCGACCTTGTCCAAAGAAAGTTTTCTCTAAAGCTACTAATTAACCTGGGTAAGATGATATTCTATTATTTTCAATTTTTATCAATCCATGTTTTTCTATTTAGCTTATCAAATTTAATCTGTTAGTACTCACTAGTATGTGAATATGTGGAATTGTGCATTCAATGGCAAGTTATATGGTATAAGATACAAGATTGGGTATATCATGCCGTAATTTCTTTTTAGTCTCTTTTGCATAATCATCAAATGAACTCTATTCACCAACGGTTTGTAGTGCCCCGACTTTTTCAGGACTGGAGTCAGAATGTCTCATCTCAGAAGAATTTAACTTCTTTAATACCAATATATACAAATGTTTAACACGAGATAATTCATTGATAAGCGGCTCATTCAACAGCTAACGCATCCTCAAAGAAATTGATTTCAATCAAATTAGTAAACAAAACATTAGCCGGAGAAGTTTTATGGGAACACGATAAACTATTGCTAAATAAAATTGATATACTTCGCAAAAAAGTTGATGTAACAAATGTTTTTCACCATATAAGCTATAAAAATCTCACTGGGATGTGATAGTTGTTGAACAAGCACATCTGTTGTACTATATAAGCAGGTTTGCTTTTAATACTTATCCGGAAACCATGTAAAAAATAAAAACATTTTTTATTCTCATGTTACCAATAATATAAATTATTGTTTTAATATATCATATCCTTGTGAAGTAGAGAAGTTTGTTGTGAGATTTCGCACATTGAGACCTCAAGTCGTTTCTCAACTGTAGAAAGCCTTTATAATTTATCGTGAAATTCATGTCTTCTCAAAAGGTCAGACAGTGGCTTTCTCTCATTACTATTATTTAAGTGCTATTGCAAGGAAAGAGTTATCTCACATTTACTAGGGGTGAGCAAAATCCGACCGAACCTATCAAAATCGCCCAAACCGAACCAACCCGACCGATACTTGATTGGGTTGGGTTGGGTTTCAACCTTTACACAGGTTGAATTAGGTTGAATTTTGATCAAATCGATTGTGTCAAGTTGGATTTAGGTTGAGGTAAAAACTGACCCAACCCAATATGCCCACCCCTAACCTTTACTCGGTGAATTTCTTCTTCGTTTTTTATTAAATTTAATATAATGAATTATGAAAATTGTCTTTCAACATTTGTAGAAGATTTACATCCCATTTCCTAACTAACGGTCACTTCCAAAGAATTTGCACAACTTGAGCAAGTAATAATTGTGCGATTATCATCCAATATTTTCTTTGCATTGCAAAGCTCCCTTTCTGCCAGGCTTCAACAAAACATTTTGCCAAATATTCTTCATGATAAAGTTTTAAATAGAAAGTTAATATCTTTTGTTAAATTGTGATAAAGTAAGGGAAAAGAATAAAACAACCAACCTATCATCGAAGAAAAAGAAATTAATTCCACATATTAATATATGGTGGTGATTTTGAATCCAAATCCCAACACCCATAACCTTCACAAGACGTTTACTTTACGCCCCCTTCTTTTAAGTTATTACTCCCACCCATCTCACCTATTACGTAGCTCCAATGATCATACTTTTTTATATTGATAAATTGCATTCTACATGCACAGACTAGATTATGAACAAAACATTTATGGAAGCAATGTATCTTTGAAATTACCTCAATCAATTTTCCAGTTGAAACCAGACTTTCAGACAAGCTATAGTAAAGATAGGATGCAAGATACTTAAACTCGTCAACTTTAGGAGCCAACCGAAACGAAGTATAAAGACATTTTCAGAAAGCACCTTAAAACAAAGATCCAACAAATTCAGTAAGTAAAATTAAGTCAAAACCAAGCACAATAGTGATCACGACAAAGCTATAAAAACTGCCAAAACTCGGGCAGCCTAAGTAACCAGTACCTTATTTGATGTTTGTGGATTTTTGGAGCAAAACGAAAATTATGTGCTTGAAATTCGAAGGCTGCTTCTTCAATAGTTGGTGCGTACAGTCTCTGTGTGTATTTTGCAGCTGCTGGAGCCTAGAGGACCGAGGTTGATTGGTTGAGTCACGATTTCTCTCTCATCGAGTCACGGTCACCGGTCGGACCTTCCAGCTCCAGTTTCCACAGTTCCACTGCGGCACAAGCGCATGGCTACAACTTCTTCCGTCTGGCGTCTGGATTCTGGAGTTGCCTCCCTCAGCGCCGTAACTGTGGTCTGTGGAGGGAAGTGAAGACCGGAAGTTTTAGCTTTTTAGGTTAATAAGTAAAAAAAAAAAGGGGCCCCCTAAAAATTCTGGGCATGAGGCCTCTTGGGCCTCTCCTCAGGTCCGGCCCAGTCTGCTGTCGGAATCAAAGATGAAGCATCGGCAATGGCAAATTCTCCAATCACTCTTCTTCACACACGTTAATTCAGTCTTCTAGACTGCACTTGTTGAGAGTAGACGTAAATAAATTGCGGATTTATATACACTCTCAAAATTGACAAGTGCCCACCAATATAATTTTTTTATTTTTATTTGTAAAAATAGCTAAACTTGATAGTATTTTACCCTTTACAGCACTTTTTTACTGATATAAGTTAAATTTCGTTTTTGTAATCACTTATATCTCGAGAATTGTACAGAGAAATGCATTTATTTGTTGAAAAGACAATGAGCATTCACCACCATGTTATACGGATAAGCTCGTTTTTATTATAAAGTGAAGTAATGTATTCCTCGAAAATATCATGAAGAGAAAAAAAAAAACAAATTGTTCAACGAAACAAGTATTTATTAGGTGAAAAAGAAAATTAACATTCACAAGCACTTCATACAGGGTAAGTTCGTCGCAGAAAAAGAGCAATTAACATTCACAAGCATGTCATGCTCGTCAATTGTGCTGCCTAGCATGTCATGTTCAACAAGGCTCGTCAATCTTAACATAGTACAACTATTCCCAATTTAATTCGGCCTTTTTTTTTTTTAATTAGTAACTTTTGCACTTTTATTATAAAAAAATATCATTACTATTGAATTGATTTTCATCCAAACTTGGCTAACTTTCAAACATACATGGCCGTTAGGTATGGCTGCAAGTTGCAACTTCTTTTATTCATTAGAACTTATTTATTGTCCCATCTTTTAAAACTCAATAAGCCCCGTTTGATAGGAATTAAAGTTGGATTTTTAATAAATTTGGATATAAGTTGATGAATTGTTGAAAAATTGTTGGTCCCATAAAATGTATTGTTAAATTTAAATGTGCTGAATTCGAATTGAACTAAAATCTTAATTTTAATTTCTACCAAACATGGACTAAGTGAAAACTGTGAAGCATCAAGGAGGATTTAATTTCCTAGTACCCAAGTTTAAAATTAAAATTAACTATGTACTCTTCACGTTGTAATTTAGAATTTTGATGAACATTGATGACATAATTGGGTGGGCAAATTGAATAATAAGTGACAATAAATATTACCTATTATGCCCCTGTTTGAAACCCATTTTGAGTTGAAAAGAATTTTTAGAATAGTGATTGATGTAAGAATGTGTGGTGGAAAAATGATGAAAAGTTTTTGATTTGTGTGTAATATTATTTTATTAGGAGAATGTGTGGTTGAAATGAAAAATGAGAATGAGAATGAGAAAGAGAAAGAGAAATGAATGGGTACCAAACGGGGCCTTAATCATTTAAGAGTAGTTTTATACACGTGTTGGAGCANAATAGTGATTGATGTAAGAATGTGTGGTGGGAAAGTGATGAAAAGTTTTTGTTTTGTGTGTAATATTATTTTATTAGGAGAATGTGTGGTTGAAATGAAAAATGAGAATGAGAATGAGAATGAGAAAGAGAAATGAATGGATGCCAAACGGGAGCTATATTTCTATCTACCAAACATACTAGTGATTACATAAATAAGGGGCAAATTAGGGTTGTGCTCTCCCGCATTTTTACGTGGTGTGGTTCCAGGGCAATACCTGTGTTTCGCGGGGTCTCATGCGAATTTCAAAATTTGGGCTTCTAAGTCATGGCGTATAAGTGCTCACCGTAAACATGTCACATAATTTCCAGGACAATAACCTAAGCTTGAGAGGGAAGGATATATGACAAGGTTCAACACAAAATGCATAACCATATCACCCAGCTATCACATAAATTTGCAAGTCCTCTATCAATTTTAAGCTTCAAAGCCAATGTGTATTTAAATTCTCTTCATTGATGTACTACTCATCTTTGTTAATAGCATAGTAATCTCATGCAATGAGTGCGCCTCCACGGCCAATACCTTTATAGTTAAAATGAAGACTTAATCAATTCAACTACATTAAACAACATTAAAGCAACAAAAACGAAAAAAAAAAAACCGTGTTACAAAAATTGATAGTAATACTAATAACATAAACTTTGAGGCTGTCAAAACGGAATATAATCGATCAAAAAGTGAATTCATTAGATCACATTTAGCATGAAAACCTCAGTTGAATTTGACGATGTAAAAAAAATCAAAAATCAAGAAATTAATTATTTTCGGATCAAAATAAGGTAAATTAATTAAATTAAAATTGTAAAATAGAAATGAATTACCAGAGTCAAGTATCAGTGGAGTGTGGGTCTGATGACGGGAGGCCATGTTAGAAAGGCAAAATTCTCCCGAATTCATAAAATCCCAATTCAAAGAGCACTAAATTAAGTCCAACCCCAATCCTTAATCATCCATACTCAATCACAATTTAACTATCTCATTATATAATCAAAACAAAATAGTAAAATACTTGCAGAAAAATGGAGGACGGAGCCCGGAGGTTTTGGTTCCAACCTATTTAAATCTATGAATTTAAACCGTCACAATTGAATATATGTCAATGTAAACCTATTGTATGTATGTGAATTATTATGTACATATAGCACAATTGATATTAACGTAAATGATAAAAGGGCATACGACTTTCATATGACTTGGAATTGGAGGGCAAATATGATTGAGACGGAATTTCTTTCTCATCGGTATTTGTAAACTATTATATAACTCAATTATATACAAGTAGCATTATTCCATCAACATTTTTTTATCTCGTGAGAACCTATATTCACAGAATAAGTTGGAGGTTTAGATCCTCGCTTTTGAACGTTGAGGGCCGTAATAATGCTTCGTAAACGGTTGAGTGCAATCTCTTAGGGATGTTGTCATTCTATTTTTAGTTAAATGCTTTCCAAAAGCTACATATTCATTAAGTCGAAGTATCATTTGACCTGCTAAGTTCTAATTAAAAATAACACGTGCTTGAATTTGTTAAAATAAATTTTTAATGATTATAAGTTGTGGCGAATCTCATAAAATTTGTGGATAAAATGTATATTTTACCAACTTAAATATTAATTTGATTTTTGCCAAAGTTCACTTAGCCCCTGTTCAATTTGGATAAAAATTGATAAAATGCGATGTGGTAAAATTGATAGAACTTGTTAATTCCATAAAATGTGTGATTGAAAATAAGTTAAAAA